>LBNU01018081.1:45979-65442 GCA_014162995.1 Artemisia annua | reverse complement strand
AGGTAGAAGATCCATAAGGGGAACTATGTGATACATGACTTAGAGTTGGGAGTAAGACTTGGAGACGATAGTTGTATGGAGCAAAGAGTGTTATCTACACAGATCATAAGAATCTTTAGCATATATTTGACAAGAGGTTAATATATGTCAAAGAGAAGTTGGGTGTGGAAGTTCTCAGTGACTACGATTGTCAGATTCCTTACCCTCTAGGAAGAGTGAACATCGTAGTAAGAATGCTGAGTAGGAGTAAACGAGTGAAACTTGGATGTTTATGAGCAATGATTATGGTAATTATGTCTGGAGTTAGAAGGATGATATTGATAGTACAGGGAGAGATGTTCAAGGGAGAGAACATGTAAGAATAAGGATTACTTGGTTTAGACCGGTAGATGGAAAGGAATGAAGATGTAGGTATGTACTTTGCGGACCAGCTATTGGTTTCATTGGGAGAAAGCATAAGGACATCAATCATGCAAGGTATTTGATGCATCCTAGAATGGATAAGACGTATTATCATCTTAGCAAGAGACGTATGGCGAAACAGGTGTGAGAGAGAATATTGATACCTTAGCAAGTGTTTGATACGCTTGAAGGTGAGTGTTGATGTCAACGATTATTAGGGTGATGCAACAGCCAGGGATACCTGAAGATTTTGTTAAGGATGAGTTGGCGAAACTTATCGCTTGAAGAGTGGGTGAAAAGACATGGGGTGTCGCGTTGATCATCAAAGAACATGATGAAATACTTACTTCGCGATGGTGGTAAACGTTTTATAGAGTCTTGAGAACGCGTATGTAGATGAGTACGACTTATCATTCTTTAATGAATGAACTAAGTGAGCGTACAAATCAGGCGTTGGATGGTATGATGAGAGCATGGATGTCTTTGAGTTTGGAGGAAGCTGGGGTATACATTTATCTTTAGCTGAGTTCTCCAACAACAATGATTAACATTATAGTATTAAGAATGTGCCGTTTGAAATGTTGTATGGAAGGAAACGTAAATCACCTGTTCTATGGACAGAGGTTGGGACAAGCCAACTAATTGGTCCTGAACTGGAATGAGATATTGCAAATAAGGTTTCAGATTAAAGAGAGAGATTTAAGGCAGCGAGAGATTTGCCAAAAGAGTTATGCGAATAATCGTCGTAAGTCGTTGGAGTTCAATATTGATTGTCATCTGATGTTAAAAGTGTCTCCTTAGAAAGGTGTTGTGCATTTTGGTAAGAAAGGCAAGTTAGCACCAAGATATGTAGGATCGTTTGAGATTTCGGAAAGGATTGGATTTGTGGCATACCGGTTGAAGTCAGCTGAGGAATTGAGTGGCGTACATGATACGTTTCATGTATCTAATTGAAAGAAGTGTTTGGCAGATGCTAGTCTTCATGTGCTGTTAGATGAAAGTAAGGTCGACAAACTTTTCGCTTTGTCGAGAAACCTGTTGAGATTATGGATCGAGATGTTAAGGGTTTGAAGTGGGGTGAGATAGCGTTGGTAAAGGTATGGTGGGATTCTAAGCATGGTCCTGAGTTTACATGGGAACGCGAGGATCGGATGAGATATAAGTACCCGAATTCGTTTGCTGGTGTGGTTGGTGAGCAGATCATTTGTAGTTGGATTTAGCTCGTGGAAGATAGATGCTGGGTGTTTATAAATGTTTTAATTAATGTTTATTTCCCTGTGTATCTATTATATGTGTGTACTTCTGGCGGTTACCATCTGGTGTTTCATTTGGTTTGGGGGTATCGTACCTACCTGTGAGAAGTCGTTTGGATCATTGGTGTTATTGATCGGAGTAATGTACCTTGTTTTCGTGTATCGTTGGAGTATTGGAATGTTTTTCTAACGTGTGTATTCAAGTAGTTGGTTTATACATTGTGGTACTTTCTCTGTGACTTGTAAGGCGTGGTAGAATTCCACACAATCTTAAGAAGTACTAGCAATTTATGTTTTTGTGGCGTGGTGTTATCTCACCTAGTATCCAAAAAGTTTCTTTTGTTGATGATAATGGTAAGACGAGTTGAAATCTCAGGACGCGATTTCCCTAAGTGGGGGATGATGTGACAACCGTGATTTTAGCAGGTTAGTTTGACTTATAGTTTCGACCATTTGACTTTGTTTGGTATGAATTAAGTGTTTATGTGGAGTATATGTGTGAGATATGTATAATATATTTATGATAAGTATGAATGTGGCACTAAATCCCTGTTTGTGTGAGGTTGTTGTTACGGTTTGAGGAGTATTGATTTTGGGTAAGTTCATTTTGATCGCCTTTGTGGTGTAGAAATGACTTGTGTAGTTTTGGTGTTTCGTGGTTTTTGCGTAACAAGTCTTCGTTCAAGTGTTTGAACGTTAGTAAGTTACAAGGAGATTGTTTTTATGAGTTGTGTTTATAAAGAGTGTGGAAATCTATTTTTGGAAACTTTTTTTTGAAAATGATTATTTTCCGGATTGTCGTAAAATGAAGGTTTATCGCGTAAGAAGTTAGGTTTCGTTATGGGAGCGCATAAAATATGAAAAGTATAAGGTTTTAAGTATAATGATTTAATTTAATTAAAAAAATAAAAATAATAAAAGGGAGGGGGTGGGCGGACGAATGGGTGAACAAGGGAGAAAAGGAAACCCAATTGTTGCCCAATTACAACTCTAAATTAAGGAATTATCCACTAAATAATATAAATACATACCAAACAACCCTAAAACATTTTTTTTAGCATATTTGTCGATCCAAGGAGAAGAAAAAGGAAGAAAAATTAGGTTTTTACTTTTGAAGCCAAAAATCAAGCGTAAGGTATATTTTCGATACTAGTTTTCATTCAATTAATGTTTTATTGTTATAATTCGTGTAATATAAATTATGATGGAGTTAGGGTTTATAAAATTCTATAATTTTATGATGTAAAACATGTTAGGATCATTAATTGATAATGGTATGAGGATTGGTTAAGCGAATTGGGCATAAAACACGTTAGTTTGCAAGTTAGGGTTTGGACAGAATGTTAGGGCTGTAAAGATACGAGGTTAGTTAATAGTTGATAATGAGCTAGATCACGAATTTTGACTCTAAATTTTAGTTCAAAGAAAGAGCTTTCCAAAAAGTCCGTCCACGACTGATTTCGAGGTCGGAAAGTTAGTCTTTTAATTTTTACAATATAAGGTGTCAAAGCTGTTAAACCGGGACAGAATTTGGATAAAATTTTGATAGTGCTTTGTGGGCGAAAAGTGTTATTAAGGTTAGCCCTTCTGGGAAAGTTGATTTTTAGGTTATCTTAGACTCCCACGGAAAGGATTCGCGATAAAAAGTTGTAGAAGTATTTTTATAAAATCAAAACTTTTTGGTGTGCGTTCAGATCTGAATCTGGATAGTTGACAAGTTTGATTTTCTTATGAGTATTTGTGTGTGTTATTAGATCATGGGCTTCTGGGATTAGCTTGTATGCTTATGAGAGACCATGTGGAATTTTTGGTGTGAGTTTTTAAGCTTGTATGGTTATTATTTTATGTGGGTGAATGTACCTTAAAATTCTGCGTTTTCTTAAATTATAAGTGCAAGGGATTTAGTGAGTATTATTGGTTGTTGGTGTTTAGTATGGAGTCTAGGAGATCCATGGTGGATCACATGAACCTTATACATCCATCATATGAGTATTGCATGGGTTATAGCTTTTATCTTTGTGACAACTGGCAAATTAAGGAGCTATTTAAAAACCCGCATTACTTTAAATTTAATGACTTTGAAATATTTATAAGTCTATTCGCGATAAGTTGTAAACTTTGAATCGTGATTTTTAAAATTCGTGGTTTCTATGGAATTCGTATTGGGATTTTAAATTTCATATGGAATATATGTGGTAATTTATTTGTGAGATCATTATTAAGCACTACGTTGACTCCGACACTAGGAATAACCTAACAAAATTTAATGTTTTGAATATTACGGTTCGGTTATGTATATATTTATTTTGAACGTATCGTGAAAGTTTAAAATAATTGGAAACGATATCGGTTCGAGAGAGAGTGGGTTTATTTTAGACAAGTTTCGGGTTTGGTCCGCGTTATTTACGTTGAGTTACCTCACCCACCCTTTTAATACTACCAATTATTATTATTACTACTACAAGTTAAAAAAGATAAGAATTGGTCCTTGTGGGTTATAACCGGTCGAACAAACACAACCCACACACAAACACAACCACACCCACACTTCATCTCTCTCTCTCACCTCTCTTTATCCAAACCCTAGCCACCATAATTTCCGGCCACCATCGCCGCTCCACCGCCGGCCAAACAACCACACCACCACCACTAATCTCCACCTTTTCACCTCCTCTTCCTGATCTACTACATCACGCGCCCAAACACCCCTTATATCACCACGTTAAATCACAAAAATCGTCACCATCTTTCTTGTTTTTGAAGTTTATCATGTTTTGGTCTTGGAAATCGAAGGTGAGACGAGTTTCAACTCGTGTTTTGGTGAAAAACGTGACCAAGGGTCACGAATTTAATATATTCGTTTGGGTTTGTGGTTAAAAACATGAAACTCAAGTTGGTTTTTGATAAAATAAATGAAATAATGAGTTTGGTATCCGGGTTGTTGTTTTTCTTGATGGGTCGAGGCGTACACGAGAGCTAGTGCCCTCGGCTTGTGCCATTTTCGGTTTTATTTTGATTTTTGATCATTGGTTCTCGATTTGAGGTTGTTTGGATTTGGTTTTTGATGTTTGGATGATTTTGGTTGGTTATTGACAACCTTTTGTCGTCGTTTGGATTTGAGGCCGACGACCCAAGGGGTCCGTTTGGTTGGTTTGGCTCGACTAGAGCAAGCCGAGACCCAAGAGGTCTCGGGTGGGACCCACGCAACGCGTGGTATAGCCGAGACTCGATTTGACTGGGTAGGTTGACCCGTAGTCTTGGTAACCTTGAAAGTTTTGTGGTACTCGTTGTGTTTATGCCGTTGTTGTTATAATGTGGTTATTGTTATATTGTTGTTGTTGTTATATTATTTGTGGCCAAAGGAGTAATAAGGAAGTTGACACGGCAATTAGAATGACGGAGATAGGACTAGTTGGGTACCGTAGTCAGACCCGGAACTTGTAGCTTGTTAAGTGGATGGTATTGGTATGATTGACGGGGTTATTATTTTTGTTATACGCCACATGTGGTTGGACTTGGACAATGGACCGAGAAGTGATGACTCGGACATGTGACTTGTGTATCTTATAACTCGAACGAAATATAAAAACTCGTAATAACTTATATATCAATATAAACATTCGTTATGTATATACATATATATATAAACATGTAAACGTGAGTATATATAAATATATATGTACGGATGTGATGTGTATATAATAAATAAGGAATCACGAGAACTAAATTAATAAAGTTAGCGACAATATTAGACTAATAACTTAGTATAATATCGTCGACGACCTTATTATAAAATATATTTCTATAAAAGAAATAAGGTACACAAGAGCGAGAGGTTTTGCGAAACATAACTAATGTTTTGAAATAAGCAAAATGTTTTATCGAGTTATAACGTATTCGAGGGCACTTAAGTCCAAGTCGAGCTACTTTACCCAATTAATTGACTATTTATGTTAGTCACGGATGTGTAGCGCTAATACACCCAATCTAAATAACTATTTAACTTATTGAGTCGACGGATTAAATAGGACTTACATAGTTATATAGGAAGGGTTATTATTGGATATTATATCCTACGACGCCTTAGGTCGTGGTAGGAGTTTGGGATAATAAGTCGTTAAATATTTTATGAAGTTTATCGAGTTGACGAATTCGATAAGTTTCGGAAATCTATTTACGAGGCTTATGTAAACTCAAAAGCTTACCATGTAGGACACAATGTGCTATGTGTTTTAGGTATTTTGGGTGTAATCTTGGAATAATATGTTAAGTAAATAAATTATGGAAGGGTATCATGTCGACGGATTTGGTAGACTTCGGTAATTTATTTAAATAATATATTAGGCAAATATTAAACCCATAGATGTTATCGTCATATCTTTTGGTTGTGACTTCTTATTTGAGTTGTGTCGACCCTCCACCCGCATGGATACCAAACACCAAATCGATACTAAAACGATGCGAGAATTGGATTTTTGTAAAGTAAAAAGGAATACGTTCGGGATTGGGAATATTCGATTTTGAGATATTGAGCCTGAAACGAGTTTATATTGTTAGGAAGTGCTGAGTCCGTAGTTGCTGTCTTTTGAGTTGTGATACATCTTACCACTACCGATTTTCTTGTGCTGATATCTGGACTTGAGGTGAGTCATAGCCCCACTTTTACTCTTGAACTTTGTTTTCAATACTTGGGGTGAGAAACGTGCAAATTGTTTTATGTGGACTATTATCGCTTTTTATTTAAAACTTGCTATGCTTATAGAACTAGGTAGGTAACATCAACCCTAGCCATATAGTGAATTATCGCGTGTGGACTAGATATGGTTCGATGATATTGGACGTTACATCAACCTTAGTCACATAGTGAACCATCGCGTGTGGACTAGATTTGGTTAGATGAGTTACATCAACCCTAGTCACATAGTGAACCATCGCGTGTGAACTAAATATGGTTAGATGATGAGAATGGCTTATTTGAGGATTATTGGTTGGACTATAGTGTGCACCTATAGGGTTATGATAGTACGGAGGTTATCCGTGTGATTATGATAGAGCGGAGGTTATCCGCAGGTTTGTTTTGAGGCCTAGTCTAGCTAGCAAGCGTTTTGCGTATATGTCCACTTGATTTGATTATGAATTTAAACCTATGATTTCACCAGCGAAAGCTGACTTTTAGCGCGTTTTCTCAGGTAATTAAGAATGTTGGAAGATGCATGCTTGGAAGGCTTGGCACGGCAATCTGGTTTAAGGATCTACTTTTCTAAAAACTCTGATATGTATTGGGGACCTACTTTTATTTCTTTTGGGCCTTACTTTGGTAAACTTGGGATGAATGTAAACTTAAAACCCCGTTTGGATGTGTTTTTGCTTATGTTTACTTTATCTCGTTCTATTATGACTTGTGTTGGATATACCAATCCCCGTAGCACCCCGAAAGCTTGAATAGTCTTCCGTTGTACCAAATTTTGGGGGTGTTACAGATTGGTATCAGAGCCAAGGTTATAGAGAACTAGGTAATAAACACCTAAACTATAACCGAATTTTTATAGAAAACGATCCTCGACCAATGCCCGCCAGCCCGCCAAGCCGAAGCATCTTCGATTTGTTGAGGTATTATGAGATGATGATTAGATATGAGATTTTGAGATAACTTGAGAATCTTGAGTATATTGATTATGTGATATGATGGCGTTTTGAGGAATTATATGGCTTAATTGTTTTATAAATGTTTAGCAATGCGGTACTTGAAATCTTTCTTGAAACTATATGATTGGGATTTTATAATGATTTTGATACGCTATTTTGAGTTCGCGGTTTAGTAGTTTTGAAACACTTACACCTACCCTACGCCGTTGTCACAGACTATGGCCCCTCCTACGCTCGATGTTACTGAAGATACCCTTGTTGATCCCTTCAGCACAGCACAGATTACCATGGCTCCTGATGATCCCTACAGGATTGCCATGCATTCCGCTACTTCATCACCGACAACAGCTACTTCTACACCACCTGCTGTATCTACTTCTCAGGGACCCTCATCTTCTCTAGGGCTCCCTGGTACTTCGAGACAACTTACTCTTCATCAGGCTTTAGCTCGAGTGGCTCCACGTTTCGCCCACCGAGCTACGGCACGCATGTCTGTATGTCCTCCGCCACCACCCATGCATTTTGATGTTCACACTCTTCTGTCAGATGCACCACCTACATCATCGCGTCGTCGCCCTAGATCACCTACACCCTCACCACACGATTCGCCTTTGAGGAGACGTCGATTGATGGAGTACCCCTCCGAGGAGGAGGAGGATGACGATCCTCAGGAGGATGATGAGGAGGATGACCCTCAGGAGGATGATGACCCTCAGGAGGAGGATGATCCTCAGGAGGAGGATGATCCTCAGGAGGAGGAGATGCCTGATGATGATGGTTTGCCAGCACCGCCTGATTCTCCCATACACCCTTTAGAGCCGATTTCACCTGATCACCCATTCATGATTGATTCACCACCTGGCAGTCCCGTGGCATCGGACGCGCTATCTGAGACATCTGCTGAGTCTGCAGAGTTGGGTGAGACCGGCAGGATTTGGGCTCGACTTACGGAGTTGGGTGAGAGGATTACGCATGTGGCTGATAGGATTGATAGGGTGACTGGTGAGTTTATTGGGGAGTTGAGGGTTGATTTGGTTAATGCTGGGAGGAGAATTACGGAGATGAGGAGAGATATGATGGAGATTCATGAGCATATGGGCAGCTTACAGAGAGGGTTCCTCACGGCACGCGAGGCTGATCGCGAGTTGTGGAAGAGGAACTCGGGGTTGGAGAGAGAGGTCGCGGACCTCAAGAGGGATGCTGATGCACATAGTGTTGAGATGGGATCGTTGTGGAGAGAGCTGGATGGCTTGAGGCAGGAGTTGAGGAGTCTGCGCCAGCGTAGTGGCTAGATAGATGGATTTTGTGGTCTTGTTGCTTTCTATACCGAGGAGTGTTCGGTTAGAAAAGCTAGTTGTTTTATGTTGATGTATTTCCGTTGGTTATTTGTCTCGTTTGAGAACGACTAGTATCTTTTATGTCTACTGTAGTTGGAACGATATCTTGATCGCTATTTGTATGGATGATGTTTAATATTTCTATATGACATTATGTGGTTTTGAGTGTCATGGAAATTGAGTTCCTATTCGCTTTATTGTTGTTTTGTGGTGTATTGTTGATATTCTTCCGATGTCTTGGTTTCATTTATATTGATTCTTGTTGAGCGCATGGTAAGTGATGTCGGGGAACTTACGAACCTTGTGTGATGTTTCAGATCAATGGCTGTACGACGAAACCCTGTCAGAGCTACTCGATCTGGTACTGCAGCGGCTACCCCTGGTCGCCGAGGACGCCGCCCTACTCGGAATGTCGAAACCCCTACTCCTGACAACCTGGACACCACCAACCGCAACAACAGGAATCAAAACGTTGACGTTCAGGGAGACAATGGTCACATTCCACCGAATGCACCTACTGTGGACCAAGCTATGATCAACCAACTTGTGGAGCAACGAGTTGCTGAGCTGCTAGCTGAGTCGAATCATTCCAACAACTCTGCTGGAACTTTTCCACCTGTTCGTACTAATGGGTGTAACTACAAGGAGTTTCGAATCTGCGGACCCATTGAGTTTGGTGGAACTGAAGGAGTGGTTTACTTGGTCAGGTGGATAGAGAAAACTGAGTCAGTGTTCACTGTCAGTAACTGCGCGGAGAATGCGAAGGTAAAGTTTGCTTCTTTTACCTTCAAGGATGAAGCATTAACTTGGTGGAACAATTACCGAAATTCGGTTGGGAGTGATGTGGCCTATGCCATGACTTGGGAACAATTTAAGTCCTTGCTGATTCAGACTTACTGCCCAAGGAATGAGGTTAAGAAGTTGGAGATTGAATTTTGGAACCACAAAGTGAAGGGTACTGACATGATGGCTTACAATCGTCGTTACCAGGAGTTATCCTTGCTTTGCCCGGATATGGTTAAGACTGAGGCTCAAAGGATTGAGCGATACACCGATGGGTTGCCTGTGGCTACAAGGAACGACGTGATTGCTTCTAGGCCTACAAGCGTTCGTGAGGCTATCGCAGTTGCTCAACAATTGATGGACTCGTTGGTATTGGCAGAAGATGGAAAGGAAAAGAATGGAAAGAGGAAAAGGGACCATCACTCTAAGGGTAATGATCACCGTAACAAGCGACAAGATGTTGCTAAGGCTTATGCAATGGGGGGTGGGAATAAGAAGAATCAAAATGGTGTAAGTGTGGTCGTTGTTACCAGAACCATCATGGACGATGTGTTGTGATGTGTCAGAATTGCTTAAGGAGAGGGCACGTAGCTAGGGATTGTAGGGCTCGACCCCTTGCTATGGTGCAAGCTGCTCCTGAAGCTTGGAGTAAGGCGAGTGTTACTTGTTTTGGATGTGGAAATAAGGGACACTACAGGAATGAGTGTAGAGAATCTTGGAACCGAGGAGATCAAGGATCGGGTGGTAATGGGTACAATCGTGGAAACCATGGGGCTAGAGGAAATCGTGGACGTCAGGACAATGAGGACGAACGTGTGGAAGGAGGAACTGCACAAGGGAGGGTGTATGCACTGGGAGACGAGAAAAGAGAAGACCCGAACGTCGTTACTGGTACGTTCCTTCTCAATAGTCGCTATGCTTCCATACTATTTGATACTGGTGCCGATAGTAGTTTTGTGTCCACTACATTTGCACCCCTATTAGAAAAACCCCCGATGGCCTTAGGAATTGGATATGATGTAGAGTTAGCTAACGGAAAAATAGAAAGGATTAAAACCATCATTCGCGGCTGCACATTGAATTTCTTGAATCGCCCATTCAACATAGACCTTTTACCCGTCACGTTAGGAAGTTTCGATGTCATCGTTGGTATGGATTTGTTGTCAAAGTATCATACTCACATACTTTGTGATGAGAAGATTGTGCGTGTGCCTTACGGCAAGGAGATTGGGGTTTCGTATAAATCAAAAATAATGAAAAGAGGTGGCGCGTGAGGTAGTTTACCGTCGAGAGGAACAACGAGGGAGGTAGGGTGGTGTCTCGGCGATGGTGAAAGCGGCGGTGATGGCGCGTGAAGGGTGCTACTCTGGGAGTTGAAGGCTCAAAAACTCCAGAAAGAAAGAGGATAAGCCGATCTATCGATTCGGCAAAGAAAAAGGTTCGCCGGAAAATTTTCCGGTGGCGGCGGCGCCGGAATCTGCTGTGATGGCCGGAGTTATGAAGAATCCGGTGAGGTGATGGAGAGAGGGAGAGAGAGAGAAAATGATGTGTGTGTGTGTGTTTTATTATGAAATAAATGAGATAAAATATTAATAAGGGGGTTTATATATTAAAAGGTATAGGGTAGATTTTGAATTAATTAAAGTGTAGGGGTGTTAAGGTAATTATCACGGGGATCAAAACTGTCAATGTAGCTAAACTTCTTACGGAAATGCTTCGGGGCTCAAACGACATAGCAAACGGGCTCGAGAAATTACGAAACTTTCGCCATTGTTCACGAAATTATTTTTCTAATAAAATCAAGTATAAACTTCAATATTTCTCCAACGTCAATTTAATTCGATAAATTTGGCAAAAGCAATATGATTCAAGTTTTCTAGGTTGTGCCGGCTCGATAAAGGGATAACGGTCACATTAAATAAAATATTTCACGGTTTCTCAAACCCAAACAATTTCAAGGAAGCTCAAAAGCTAAGGAAAATTAAAAGTAATTGTTTTGGCTTGTAAAATAAATTTAGGAAATTTTCAGGATGTTACAGACAATCCTCAGGAGGGTAGTGAGGAGGATGATCCCCAGGAGGAGGATGACCCTCAGGAGGAGGAGATGCCTGATGATGATGGTTTGCCAGCACAGCCTGATTCTCCGATACACCCTTTAGAGCCGATTTCACCTGATCACCCATTCATGATTGATTTACCACCTGGTAGTCCCGTGGCATCGGACGCGCTATCTGAGACATCTGCTGAGTCTGCAGAGTTAGGTGAGACTGGCAAGATTTGGGCTCGACTTACGGAGTTAGGTGAGAGGATTACGCATATGACTGATAGGATTGATAGGGTGACTGTTGAGTTTATTGGTGAGTTGAGGGTTGATTTGGTTAATGCTGGGAGGAGAATTACGGAGATGAGGAGAGATATGATGGAGATTCATGAGCATATGGGCAGCTTACAGAGAGGGTTCCTCACGGCACGCGAGGCTGATCGCGAGTTGTGGAAGAGGAACTCGGGGTTGGAGAGAGAGGTCGCGGACCTCAAGAGGGATGCTGATGCACATAGTGTTGAGATGGGATCGTTGTGGAGAGAGCTGGATGGCTTGAGGCAGGAGTTGAGGAGTCTGCGCCAGCGTAGTGGCTAGATAGATGGATTTTGTGGTCTTGTTGCTTTCTATACCGAGGAGTGTTCGGTTAGAAAAGCTAGTTGTTTTATGTTGATGTATTTCCGTTGGTTATTTGTCTCGTTTGAGAACGACTAGTATCTTTTATGTCTACTGTGGTGGAACGATATCTTGATCGCTATTTGTATGGATGATGTTTAATATTTCTATATGACGTTATGTGGTTTTGAGTGTCATGGAAATTGAGTTCCTGTTCGCTTTATTGTTGTTTTGTGGTGTATTGTTGATATTCTTCCGATTTCTTGGTTTCATCTATATTGATTCTTGTTGAGCGTATGGTAAGTGATGTCGGGGAACTTATGAACCTTGTGTGATGTTTCAGATCAATGGCTGTACGATGAAACCCTGTCAGAGCTACTCGATCTGGTACTGCTGCGGCTACCCCTGGTCGCCGAGGACGCCGTCCTACTCGGAATGTCGAAACCCCTACTCCTGACAACCTGGGCACCACCAAACGCAACAACAGGAATCAAAACGTTGATGTTCAGGGAGACAATGGACACATTCCACCGAATGCACCTACTGTGGACCAAGCTATGATCAACCAACTTGTGGAGCAACGAGTTGCTGAGTTGCTAGCTGAGTCGAATCATTCCAACAATTCTGCTGGAACTTTTCCACCTGTTCGTACTAATGGGTGTAACTACAAGGAGTTTTGAATCTGCAGACCCATTGAGTTTGGTGGAACTGAAGGAGTGGTTTACTTGGTCAGGTGGATAGAAAAAATTGAGTCAGTGTTCACTGTCAATAACTACGCGGAGAATGCGAAGGTAAAGTTTGCTTCTTTTACCTTCAAGGATGAAGCATTAACTTGGTGGAACAATTACCGAAATTCGGTTGGGAGTGATGTGGCCTATGCCATGACATGGGAACAATTTAAGTCCTTGCTGATTCAGACTTACTGCCCAAGGAATGAGGTTAAGTTGGAGATTGAATTTTGGAACCACAAAGTGAAGGGTACCGACATGATGGCTTACAATCGTCGTTACCAGGAGTTATCCTTGCCTTGCCCGGATATGGTTAAGACTGAGGCTCAAAGGATTGAGCGATATACCGATGGGTTGCCTGTGGCTACAAGGAACGACGTGATTGCTGCTAGGCCTACAAGCGTTCGTGAGGCTATCGCAATTGCTCAACAATTGATGGACTCGTTGGCATTGGCAGAAGCTGGAAAGGAAAAGAATGGAAAGAGGAAAAGGGACCATCACTCTAAGGGTAATGATCACCGTAACAAGCGACAAGATGTTGCTAAGGCTTATGCAATAGGGGATGGGAATAAGAAGAATCAAAATGGTGATGCACCCAAGTGTGGTCTTTGTTACCAGAACCATCATGGACGATGTGTTGTGATGTGTCAGAATTGCTCAAGGAGAGGACACGTAGCTAGGGATTGTAGGGCTCGACCCCTTGCTATGGTGCAAGCTACTCCTGAAGCTTGGAGTAAGGCGAGTGTTACTTGTTTTGGATGTGGAAAGAAGGGACACTATAGGAATGAGTGTAGAGAATCTTGGAACCGAGGGGATCAAGGATCGGGTGGTAATGGGTACAATCGTGGAAACCATGGGGCTAGAGGAAATCGTGGACGTCAGGACAATGAGGGCCAACGTGTGGAAGCAGGAGCTGCACATGGGAGAGTGTATGCACTGGGAGATGAGAGAGGAGAAGACCCGAACGTCGTTACTGGTACGTTCCTTCTCAATAATCGCTATGCTTCCATACTATTTGATACTGGTGCCGATAGAAGTTTTGTGTCCACTACATTTGCACCCCTATTAGAAAAACCCCCGATGGCCTTAGGAATTGGATATGATGTAGAGTTAGCTAACGGAAAAATAAAAAGGATTAAAACCATCATTCGCGGCTACACATTGAATTTCTTGAATCGCCCTTTCAACATAGACCTTTTACCTGTCACGTTAGGAAGCTTCGATGTCATCGTTGGTATGGATTGGTTGTCAAAGTATCATGCTCACATACTTTGTGATGAGAAGATTGTGCGTGTGCCTTACGGCAAAGAGATTTTAAATATACAAGGAGATAGAAAAAGGTTGAGGAGTCCATCCAGATTAGCGGTCATATCTTGCACTAAGATACCGAAGCTAATGGAAAAAGGATGTTACCTTTTCTTAGCTCAAATATATGCGAAAGGGGGGAAGGAGAAGGAAGAAAAGCGCATTGAAGATGTGCCCATCGTTCGTGATTTTCCGGATGTGTTTCCCAACGATCTGCCGGGAATCCCGCCCACTAGACAAGTGGAGTTTCAAATCGAGTTGGTACCTGGTGCTGCACCCGTGGCACAGGCACCTTATCGACTTGCACCAGCTGAANATATATGCGAAAGGGGGGAAGGAGAAGGAAGAAAAGCGCATTGAAGATGTGCCCATCGTTCGTGATTTTCCGGATGTGTTTCCCAACGATCTGCCGGGAATCCCGCCCACTAGACAAGTGGAGTTTCAAATCGAGTTGGTACCTGGTGCTGCACCCGTGGCACAGGCACCTTATCGACTTGCACCAGCTGAACTGGAAGAGTTGTCGAAACAATTGGCGGAGTTAGCCGAAAAAGGATTCATACGACCAAGCTCTTCACCTTGGGGAGCCCCAGTTTTATTCGTGAAGAAGAAGGATGGATCCTTCCGTATGTGTATTGACTATCGTGAATTGAACAAGTTAACGGTAAAAAATAGATACCCGTTACCTAGAATCGATGACTTGATCGATCAACTCCAAGGATCGAGTGTGTATTCGAAGATCGATCTGAGATCGGGGTATCATCAACTTAGAGTTCGCGAGGAAGATATTCCGAAAACGGCTTTTAGGACCCGTTACGGGCATTACGAGTTCCAAGTGATGCCGTTTGGGTTGACTAACGCACCGGCGGTATTCATGGATCTCATGAATCGGGTGTGTAAGCCTTACTTAGACAAGTTTGTGATCGTGTTCATCGACGATATTTTGATTTACTCGAAGAGTGAGAAAGAGCATGAGGAGCATCTAAGACTCATCTTAGAACTGCTCAGGAAGGAGAAGCTGTATGCCAAGTTCTCTAAATGCGAATTTTGGATTCCAACGGTACAATTCTTGGGTCATGTGATTGATAGTCAGGGAGTTCATGTAGACCCCGCTAAGATTGAAGCTATTAAAGATTAGGCTGCACCGATAACCCCGACGGAAGTTCGTCAATTTTTGGGTCTAGCCGGTTACTACCGTAGATTCATTGAGGGATTTTCGAAGATAGCCAAGCCGCTAACCAAGTTGACTCAAAAGAATGTTAAATACGAATGGGGAGATAAGGAAGAGGAAGCATTTCAATTGCTAAAGAAGATGTTGTGTAGTGCTCCTATCTTTGCATTGCCTGAAGGTAGTGAAGATTTCGTTGTCTATTGTGACGCTTCTCATAAAGGGTTGGGAGCGGTTTTAATGCAATGAGAGAAGGTGATAGCTTATGCTTCTCGACAGCTCAAGAAGCACGAGAATAACTACACCACCCACGATTTGGAGTTAGGTGCTGTGGTTTTCTCCTTAAGGATATGGAGACATTATTTGTATGGGACCAAGTGTGTTGTATTCACTGATCACAAAAGTCTACAACACATCCTGAACCAAAAAGAGCTCAACATGAGACAGCGACATTGGATTGAGCTGCTAAGCGACTATGATTGCGAAATTCGCTATCATCCCGGTAAAGCAAACGTCGTTGCTGACGCTCTTAGTCGGAAAGAGAGAATACCACCGTTACGAGTTAGGTCATTGGGAATGACTATCGTATCGCCGCTACCATCTCAAATACTAGAAGCTCAAACGGAAGCGTTGAAGGCAGAAAACCGACCTACCGAGAATATATTTGGGATGGCAGAAAATGAGAAGGGATTTGTTAAACGTTCTGATGGGATATTATGCTTTGGAGACCGAATTTGGGTACCATTGTATGGAGGAATTCGCGAGTTGATTATGCATGAGTCGCATAAGTCAAGATATTCTATCCATCCTGGGTCTGACAAGATGTACCAGGATCTGAAGAAGTTATATTGGTGGCCAAATATGAAGGCGGATATAGCATTATACGTTAGCAAGTGTTTGACATGTTCGAAGGTTAAAGCAGAACATTAGAGACCGTCAGGTTTATCGACGCAGCCAGAACTTCCGATTTGGAAGTGGGAGCGGATTGCGATGGATTTTATTACCAAATTACCAAAGACGGCTAGCGGTTGTGACGCTATCTAGGTAATNTAAAACCGTATTTTACTTTCATTAGCTCTAACCACATAATTTGACTCTTACAAATTTTAAGAAATGTTTTCTTTTATTTTTCAAGGACACCTTCAAGCTTGTATACAAAGTAACATTTAACCACAAAATTTCTAAGTATACTTTGCGAAACATTTTTCATATTATATTCCGCTTCAATGGTAATTTGATACATGGATCATAACGAGCGTTTGGAAATAATCGAGTTAAAAAGGGATTGTTTTACGAATTATAACGAGCGTTTGGAAATAAAACGAGACTTTGCGAGTTATAAGATATTTGAGGGCACTTAAATCCAAGTTTGCCCATTATATTTTTGTTGACTATTGGTGCTAGTCACGGATATTTGACGACAATACACCAATCTATATAACTATCTAGCTTGTTTAGTCGACGGGCTAAATAAGACTTATATAGTTATATCGAAGGGTTTATTACCGAATATTATATCCTACGACGCCTTAGGTCGTGGGAGCTATTTAAAAGCCCGCATTACTTTAAATTTAATGACTTTGAAATATTTATAAGTCTCTTCGCGATAAGTTGTAAACTTTGAATCGTGATTTTAAAAATTCGTGGTTTCTATGGAATTCGTATTGGGATTTTAAATTTTATATGGAATATATGTGGTAATTTATTTGTGAGATCATTATTAAGCACTACATTGACTCCGGCACTAGAATAACCTAACGAATTTAAATGTTTTGAATGTATGGTTTGGTTTACGTAATTACTGAGCGTATTATGGAATTTTAAAACTTTTGAGATCGGTCTGAGACTGTCGAGATACTTTGAAAGGATTTCGGGTTTGGCCTTACGTTTTATAACATGCCACCATTTCCTATACTAGTTTTATTATTTTTATTA
Organism: Artemisia annua; assembly: GCA_014162995.1. Lineage (NCBI taxonomy): Eukaryota > Viridiplantae > Streptophyta > Magnoliopsida > Asterales > Asteraceae > Artemisia > Artemisia annua. The sequence continues at coordinate 48,235 of LBNU01018081.1, read as the reverse complement.
TTATTAGACAAAAAAAAAGAGTAAATTACATAAAACCGTCCCTTGTGGTTTTGTCGGCACACACACACACAAACATCACTATATCTCTATCTCTCTCTCTCACCATCCTCATCCCCAACAACCAAACCCTAGCCACCATAAAACTCCGGCCACCATCGCCGCTCCACCGCCGGCCAAACAACCACACCACCACCACTAATCTTCACCTTTTGACCTCCTCTTCCCGATCTACTACAACACGCGCCCCATTCTCTTGTTTTGCTCGAGTTCTAGTGTCGTTCGCTTGTGTTTTCGAAGGTAAGACGAGTCACAAATGATGGTGACTCGTATTTTTCGTCATAACGTGACTCTTGAGTCACGGGGTTTCGTTTTTGGGCAAGCTCTTGATTATAAACGAAATATACTAGTGGGTTTTGGATAATATGTGATGTTTTAATGAGTTTGGTATCCGGGTTTATGTTTTTCTTGATGGGTCGAGGCATAACCGAGAGCTATGCTCTCGGCTTGTGCCATTTTCGGATTATTTTGGTCCTTGTGATTCTTGGTTGTTGATTGAGGGTATTTAGATTATAGTTTGGTTGATGTTTTGTTGGTACCGTGACCCTTGGGGCTCGGTTTGGTTATGTGTCGAGCTCGGATGAGCTAGCCGAGACCGTGGTGGTCTCAGGTGGGGCCTACGAGGCTTGTGTTGCAGCCGAGACTCCAATGAGTCTCTTGACTCGGGGTTTGACTTGGTAAATCAACCCGGAATGTATACATGTTCTTGTTGCTATATTATTGTTGTTGTTGATTTTGTTTGTGGCCGAAAGGAGTAATAAGGAGGTTTGATACGGCAATTAGAATGACGGAGATAGGTTAGTTGGGTACCGTAGTCGGACCCGTAACTTGTAGTTTGTTGAGTGGTTTAGTTTTGGAATTTTGACGGGGATTATTGTTGATGATATAATTGAACATGTGGACTTTGAGCGACGTCAAGGTCACCTTGACTTTTTAGTCAATGGTTGATTTCGACAACCGCCTTAACATTGGATTTGGACAATGGACCGAGAAGTGATGACTCGGACTTGTGACTCACATATTTTAAAACTCGAACAAAGTATAGAACTCGTAATAACTTATATATCGATATAAACATTCACTTATATATATATATATATATATATATAGATGTGTATATAATAAATAAGAAATCACGAGAACGAAAATAATAAAGTTAACGCTAAATATTAGACTATTAATTTAGTATAATATTTGTGAAAACGTAGAGGGGGGGGGGTGAATACGTTACCGTTTAAAAAACTTTATTACTTGTTGTATCGAATGTCCATTTTAGCTTGTTCTAATATAAAAATGTTATTTGTAGTTTATGACCAACATAACTTATAACATGTTATCACCCAAAAACAATCAACAAGTCACAACACAAACAATCACATCATGCAAACATCAAAGTAACGCAATAAGTAAAGGAAAGTGCAAACCGTTCACAACACGAGTATTTATCGTGGTTCGGCTACAAGGACTCTTTTCCTTGCCCTGCGTCCACGCCTCGAGTACCCAACTCGAGAGTTACTTCACTAGATCAACAACCTCCCTTCTCGGCGGAGAAAACCTTACAATCGTTGCTTACACTTTTACCGACACTAAGCTAGATGTCGAGTTCTTTTACAAGGGTACAACCACTCCCATCGTCGCTTACAATTTTACCGACACAAAGCTAGATGTCGAGTTCTTTACCAAGGGTACAACCACTCCCATCGTCGCTTACAGTTTTACCGACACAAAGCTAGATGTCGAGTTTTTTACCAAGGGTACAACCACTCCCGCTATGTTTTGTGGCCAACATAAAAACCTTGTGTTTTATGGCACAAACACATAAACCATCGAATCTATATTTTGATGATACAATGATGATCCATGACATAAAAGTCTAATGGATGTAAAATGACTAATCTACATGAACTTCTTGAATAAGAAGTCTTCAATCATAGAGGATGTCAAGTGCCCTTGAATGTTCATATGTTAGAATGCTTTCATGAATGATTACTTCAAGATCTTTTAACCTTCTTGGTGGATCATGAAGAATGATATGCTTACAACAAAGATGAATGTTAGAAGCATTATGATCATTATAGAAAGGGTGACTAATGGGTGTTTCTACATGGTTTTCTACTACACTATGTGTGTGTGGATTTTCATCACCTTCGCAAGTAAACTATAAACTCCTATTTATAGGCAAACTTACAAAGGGGTTTT
>LBNU01018081.1:10298-41718 GCA_014162995.1 Artemisia annua | reverse complement strand
CCTTAGACATATCTTGCATCCTTTTATAGTGAACATGGCCAAGTCTAGCATGCCAAAGGGTAGAGTCATTCAGTTTAGAGGTTGACATAAAGGCTGAATTAACAATATTATTAACAATATTAAGCCTGAACATTTGATTACACAAATAGCCAAAACCAATAAACACACCATGTTTAGACAGAATAAATTTATCAGATTCAATAACTTGTTTATATCCATGATTATTCAAAACACTACTAGAAACCAAGTTTTTCCTTATATCAGGAACATGAATAACATTAAACAAAGTTACAATCTTTCCGGAACTAAAATTAAGATCTACACAACCACGACCATGCACCAAAGTTGTTGACTCATTTCCCATGTGAAGAATAGATCCATCATTCAGTGACTCATAATTCTTGAACCAGCATCTATCTTTGCACACATGAACAGTTGCTCCAGAGTCAACCCACCAAGCAACATCATCATCCTGCACATAGTTAGATTTAGATACATATGTAACATAATAAACCTGAAGAGATTCATTAAACATATTCTGACCTTTCAGTGAATTGGTTGAACCACCACTTCCTGAACCACTAGTGCATGAACCATTGGTTTTACCACCAATCTTAACACCCTTGTAATCCCTTTTANATCAAGTCCCTGATTACCCTGACTCAATAGTGGTTAGTAGAGATGATATACAACAGTACTTTGTCAAAGTACTGTTGTGCTTGTCAAATACTGCTGTGCTTATCAACATACTGTTGTGCTTATCAAACCTACTGTTGTGCCTTTCAAAGTACTGGATGTGCTAGTTAAGTACTGCTCTACTAGTCAAAAGTACTGCTATGTAACTGATTTGACTATTTAAATAATGACAAGTTATACCCGAATACTTATGACCACGTTAATTGTCATGTAACCACTATCTTTGGCTATAATGGGGCAATTATGTGGGATAGTAATGGGCCGATTAATTCTCATAATTCCATTTGACTAAGCCCATGAGTAATCTCCTATAAATAGGAAATCAAATAATGCATGAAGATACAACAGAAAACATAACACTAAAAACACAAAGGTTAATTGATTTGTGGCCTAAATCAATAACAACATTTCGTCTTAATCCCAAGTAGATATTCGTGATACCCAGGCATTAGGGTCGAATAGTTTACTTTGGAAAGTGATAACACGAATTCCACAGTGATATCCAGTAACCCTTAATTTGGTACGTAGTTAGGATATTGATTATCTTACCCTGATTCTGGCTTCCCACAACCACAATCGGCAACAAGTAAAACTATATTGTATAATCAATGGCTGCTGACTAGTAGAGAGCATTGGCTGCTAACTTTTCCCAATTGGAAAATTTTCCCATCTCCAAGTATGATTTGATCCCTCAAGTGCACTAAATTTTCCAACATAATTCTCTTCAAAATAAAAATACATTTACACAAATGATGTTCCAAAATCAACCATACATAGAAGCGATATAGATTTTTTTTTTTTATTTTATTTTTTTTTTTCAAACCATACATAGAAGCGATTTAGAACCGACAAAGCGTTCAAGTAAGAATCGTGTTGCGGAACATTGGAGACAAAGCCTATTTTGTCAGTAACATAAGAGGTAACAATGTCATGGTTGATACAAAATGTATTACCGGCTATTAGATCTACGTAGCCACAAGATCATACGGGTCGGTTTTATATCCAACAAAACAATGCAAAGCCACACATTAATGTTGACGATGTCGAGTTTCTTCAAGAAGCATCTCGATATGGGTTTGATATTCGACTTCGTTTTCAATTGCCAAATAGTCTGGATTTAAATGTGTTAGACTTTTGGTGTTTTTTTTTTTTTTTTTCTTCTCTCTCTCTCTCTCTCTAGCGATTCAATCACTTCAAGAACAAGAGATTTGGGAATAATTGATGAATTGGTTTATGCGGTTCAGGCTTCTTACGAAAGGATGCCATCTCATGAACTTAATAATGTATTTTTAACTTTACAAACGTGCATGAAAGAAATCTTGAAGGTTAATGGTGGCAATCACTATCAAATACCCCATATCGGTAAAGGTAGGTTGGAACGAGAAGGAACATTGTCGTCGGCAATTGATTGCGAACAAGATGAAGGAAAATATGAAAAACTTCAATGTGAATAGAAGAAACGTGAAGAAAAACACGTTCTTTTATGTTTCCTTTTGATATACTTGTATGTAGCCTACTGTGTTGTAAAAAGGATGGTGAAATGTGTAAAAAAGTCTTTTGTTTAGGATGGTGGAATGTGTAAAAAAGTCTTTTGTTTAAAATTGTAGGAGTAGCCTACCGTAATGTTAGAAAAAAATATGGTATGGTTATCATTGTCACTTTATGTTTCTTTTGTGTGCATCCGTTTAATGGCTAGAGGTAGTATTGAGAATTTATTCAATTATTATTTTCTATTTTTGACACTGGACATTTATCTGAACAAAAAAAAAAAAGGAAAGATGGACACTTTTAAGACGGAGGGAGTAGTATTAACATAAGGTATTTAATATCAAAGTATTTGAACTAATTTCTTCAGAAAAAATAAAAATAGTTGAGTTAATCGACATTTACAAGTCCAGTATACAAGTATACAACATACCACATTCCCAGTCCTCCTTATACCCAATTTGGCTTTTAGATTTAACTTTCTGATAGGACTTTGAGTATCTGAAATCATTTTTTTTTCACCACTGTGGGTTTGGTGAGTAATAAACTCTATCTACATTAAACTCTAAGAGGGTAATTAATATTAAATCATTCTAACATTGCAGAAATTAATAATATACTTCATTATATATGTCCNCACATCCATGAAATCGGTGACCTTGCATTACAAACAACTTATGATAGTGTCACTTCCATGCACAAAAACCCGAATCTTTTTAACATCTACAGTATAAACCTAATACTGTGGCAGCATCCGCTAATATGGACACACTTACGAGATGCCACTAGATTTCTCAAAGAATGAAAGAATCATAATAATAACTTTGAATCAAACCAAATTAAAAGGTCATGAAAGAAAAGGTTTATAGTCATATATAAGCTCACTTTTTTGTCCGCGTTAACCTGGTAGCTGCAGCAGCACTTGCTGCCATTTTCTTCATAAGTGAATTTGAACTCCTGATAAAAAAATAGAAGAGTTAACACACGCGAGAAGATATGTTGTTTGACATCTGATCACACAATGAATAAGATGTAGTTAAAAATTTAATCATACTTGGCTGGTTGCTTTGTAGTTGAACTTTTGAGTTTTGATGGCGCACTTTCATCAGATTTGTCTTCTGAGTCCCCACTTGGTGAATTCAGCAACTGCACACCCAAAAATTCAGTTTTCATATTAATCGCGTCCTATTTTGAGGTATAACTGGCAAGTTCGACCCTTTTACTTATATAAATGGTCGATTTGGTTTGTCAAATCAAAATATTTAGTGAAGGTAAACATGTCAAAGGGATTAAAGATTTGTCCAAAATCTAGTTTAATTAAAACTGGGACAGTAACACTAATATATTTACAAATTCTTTTTATTTTAAAGGACTTAAATGTTAGTGGGTCAACCCAATCTGACCCAGACCATTACAACATTTGACCTGTACTAGAAAATGATGTATTTCATTCTAAACCCATTTTGACCCGTTAACCAGCCTGCCCATTTTACCACTTATATTCGAAGGAAAACTGAATGTTACTTACATCTTGCCAATGCGGATCTCCCGCTTCTTTCTTGGCTAAGGCTGCTTTCAAATAGCAAATTTGCTCTTTCAACTCCCTCACATCTGAAGATTTACCAGCTCCACCCTCAACAGTTGAAAACCTTTCAACAAATTTAAATGTGCTAAGTGTTTCTCCAGCTTCTTCAATATCAGGATGTACATGAACAAACATCAGGATCTTTGGTTGATTTCCTAGCATACCAAAAGACAAAGAGCTAGTTCAACAAAACTTCATTTATAACTTTCAGAGCAAATTATACGTTGAAGGCATATGCTTTAAGTTGATTCATATTTTATAGAACATACTTACAATTCAATGCTTACAGGGTTTGTGTTATAAGTTAACACTATTAGAATAAGGGACTATGAACGGTGCACAACCCATATTTATGATAGACTTATAACACAACCCCTTAAAGTTGTTTCTGAAAGTACATTTCATTAACTAGAAATTGACTAAAAGCACATGCCAGGGACGTGAAATTTGCACAAACTTTAACTATTAAAGAGATTGTGTAATAATATACCAAGAGCTTCTTGGAGCAATTGAGTGAGTTTACATGTCTTGTAAGGAACGCGAGAACTTTTATTAGCAAGAGCTACCAAGACATCTCCTAAAGCCGAAATTGATTTCTGTATGTGTGTTGCTTCATCATCCGGATTGTCAAGTTTTTCATTTCCCGCAAGGTCAACAAGATGCATACAACCTCTAATTGTTGTCCCCAGTGTGACGTCTTTCCCAAAAACATGAACCGTAAGGAAACTACAAAAAGATATACATTATCTTTTATCAACATAGTACCAAAACCAGTACGAGAAATTACAAGGATAAAAGATGTGCACCTGTGGGAACGACTACTATGGTCATTCATTGCACGATTCTTTCGACATAGGTTCATTAGGTTTATAACATCGTCTGTTGACGAAACTGGTATACGATTTGCATCTGGTAGATTTATCCCCTTCTTTGAGCCATTAACAATATCTAATGTGATCAGTTGTTAAGACAACAAAATAGTATCCAATAAATATAGTTACTTTTGATATCAAATAAGCATAAGAATTTGCATTAAGGATATATCTTGCTAGTTCCATCTTCCACAAGGAGATCCCTTATTTCATCATTGTAAATTTCGACCATGTTGATAGAAATCTCATAGTTCATGAGATTCTTTCTCTCCTCCGAGATATTGAATAGATCATTTAATGCCCTGTAACTTACACCCATTGTATCCGGCTTTAGGTCATCCGGTCCAGTCTATGAGCACACAAGTAAATCATGATTATTCTTGTCATTATCCTCGTCAAAATCTCACAAAATTTTAAGCATTTTCTTACCAATGTGTAAGTTTTGCCAGCACCTGTTTGACCGCATGCAAATATGCAAACATTAAATCCATCAAGAACTGTACGTATCAACGGTTGGGTGTCCGAGAATACCTCTTCTGCAAGACCAACAAATATGAACCAGTGTTAATTTATTAGCGAACTGAATAAGTGTAACATCCTCACAAGAAAATCGAAGATTCTGAGGGACCTTAATTTAATGACCTTGAGTTGCAGATGGACCAAAAACTTTATTAAACATTGATGCTTTTCGACCCTCTCTTCCAGATTTCGTAGGAATAATAATTGCAACAGTTTCTTCATCAGTATAATCCACACTTGTAACATTGTTTTCTTGTCCAGGCAAAAAGGGTCTAATTCTACAATATACTCTGATATTTCCTTTTAAATCTTGCACTTGATTGTATAGCTTTCTGTTTTCTTCTAAAACCTTATTGTACCCTGCTGCAGCGTGACATATAGTATGTGCATGCGTTCCTGTCAAGAAAATTTCCTATAATAAACAAGATTCTATGTATAAATTTACTTTTTTTTATATGAACATTGTACCTAGATTATCGGCTTCCTCTTGACAGTTTTGTTGCATTGACCGCACATCTGTTTTTGCAGCAGAAATGGTGCTTCTCAGTTCCTGTATGTCATCAGAAGAAATCTATAAGGCATGTGCACATAACATATTAGCTGTGAATATTAGAACTGCAGCATCAAACTGGACATGATTTTTCCCCCGAGAAAAACTAAAGAACTTTAAAAAACATTCTGTTAAAAACCTTAAAATTTTGAATATTTTTGTACAAAAACCTTCAAATATTTCAGAATACACATCTTAACTTTTTTGCGTGGCTCGGAATTGGCATTGATGGGGGTCAGGTAGTAGTTACCTTCTGTCGAGATTGAAATAACCTTCGATCGAATTTTTTTAAACTTCAATGCAAAATTTGCAAACTTACAGTCTCATGCTATATATACTATAACTATCTCACACGATTATACCGGACAGGACTTGATCCCACACCATATGGATACAGCTAGGCTACAAGCCATTTGTTAATATGCATTGATAATGACATAGATACTTTACCTTCATGGTGAAAATTTTAACCCATTTAATTGGTAGACTCAGGGATCAAATGGGTAAAATAAAAAATAATTACAAGAAAAATGTCAATGGATTGAACACGATCCAAAGTTTTGAATATAAAGTGTTTTGGCCAGATCCGTTTTACATGTACAACAAAAATTGACCCACCCGTTTGACGACATCTAGTTTTACCTGTAACTCTTTATCCTGTTGTGCAGTTAGCTCTTGTCGCTTCTCAGTGTTGACGTTATATTTGTTATATTCCTCCATTCTTCTTTTATATTCCTCCTTCTTCATAGCCCTTTGTTGTTCTATCTCTCTTTCAATGCGTTCTTGTTCCTCTTCCTGTTGTCTAAGCCTTTCTTCTTCTTCTAGTAATTCTTTCTCTATATTAAGCCGTTCTAACTCCTTTGCAGAAAGTTTTTCCTGTTTCGCCCTTTCTCGTAATGCTTGTAATTCCTTTTGTCTTTGAATGCGTTCTTGATCTTTTCTAGCTCTAGCCTCCTCTTTCTTTCTCATCTTTTCTTCTTGTGCTTTTAATTTTTTTTCTTGCTTGATGCGTTCTCGCTCCAGCTTTCTAGCCTTTTCTTTTTCTTCTTTTTCTCTTTTTATACGTTCAGCCTTTTCTTTTTCTTCTTGTTCTCTTTTTATGCGTTCAGCTGTTTCTTTTTCGTCTTTTTCTCTTCTTAGGCGTTCTTGCTCCTTTGCTGCTTCCTCTTGCCTTCTAGCCTCTTCTTGTAATGCCAGTAAGTCTTTTTCTTTATTTATACGTTCTTGCTCCTTTGCAGCTTCATCTTGCTTTCTAGCCTCCTCTTGTAATGCTAGTAATTCTTTCTCTCTTTCAATGCGTTCTTGCTCCTTTGCAGCTTTTTCATCTTCCTCTTTCTTTCTAGCCTTTTCTTGTAATTCTAGTAATTCTTTTTCTCTCTTGATGCATCCTTGTTCCTTTGCAGCTCTATCAGCCTCCTCTCTTTTGATATCTTCCTGTTGCTTTGTTGCTTCATCGTCTTCTTTTTTAATATTCTCAGTTGCTTGTTCCTGCTGCCATCGAGTTTAACCAGAAGTTTTCTAATCAGATTGTCAATCTTTAAATATTTAACAAATAATTTGAAGTGCTAGTTGTGTAACCAACTTTGTCTGATATCTGTCTTTGGTAACCCAGTTTCTTTTACGCCACAAATACCATAGGAGTTTTATAAAGAATATGATGAAGGTATAAAAAAAATTAAGCGCCGCAAAGTCAGCATGGTCAAAAGTAACCAACACATCAATTATCATTTAATAACATTACCTTAAATTAAAATTCTTGAAAGTTGGGTACACCTTTAAATTAAAAGTTTGGAAACTCTAGTACATTATTGCCCATGAAAAGTTGGTTATCTAAAACAGGTATTCGACCAAAGCTGATTGTCTTTATATGCAAGCAGCTAATTTTCAAAATCAGAAGTCACGGAGAGCATAGTAGAGTTAGTCATGGATCATGATGATACCTTTACAACTGCCGCGGTGGATAATGTGTTTCCGCTTACTTTTTTTGTTTTTTCTCCCAATCTACTCTCAAATTCCTCGTTGACTTTGTTCACTATATTCTCAACAATCTGCAATTATACTTTTTCTAAAATCTAATTCGGAATATTAAGAAAACTAGTTGTACATACTACATAGTTATCAAGTTAAAAAGAACTCACCATAGGAATATCTTCTTCCTCTCTATCCTCTAGGAGATCACAAACAATCATGTATAAGTGTCCAGAATCAGACTGCAAATCACACACTCAAATTATCTTAGATCGAAAGGATGTCAACAATTGCCTATAATATCCTTACTTCATAGTTCATAATAATTAGAAAAAGGCAAACCTCTTCATTACAGTCATTTCCATCCCCAGATTGACTAGTCATATCTAATAACCTGTCACTGCTAAGAGAATGTGTTCTTGAAATGGTATTAAGGGCTGATTCTGAGTTTCTACGAACAAATGACCTCCCGATTGAAGATGCTTTTGAATTCCATAAAAATTTGCGTGCACCAGTTTCACTATAAGCTCTCAGTGCGAGTATACTGTTCACCACTCTTGAAAAATCTCCTCCCTGCATATATTGCAACAGAAACACAGTATAGTACTGCTACCAAATGCATCTTTACATGGTTAAAAGATAAAAATTACCTCATCTAAATCATAGAGATCAAAAGTTGGAAGGCCAATTTCTTCAATGGCTGTAAGAAAGTTTGAAATATTTTCATAGTAGGCAGATTGAGCTTCCTCATCAGGTGTGGTGGTGACAGCCGATGGTGCTTTCACAACCTATACATATTGTTTTCGAGTCAATATTAACCACTAAAAGGTGAAAAGTAACCTGAGATGTCAAAGATGAATAAGTAAAAATCTTGTTACATTAGGAACAGCACACGGTTTGATCTTGTTAAGAATATTGCAAAGTATCATTCCACTTTGTAATCCTAGCCTAAAAGCTTCTTCTGAAGGCTCGGCTGGCAAGTCTTTTGCAGCCACTACACCTGCTCTCTTTCTTATCCATGATGCTGCCTCATTTCTGTTTGTTGCTGAAACATAACACAAATACGCACCAACACCTAGTTTTAGTTTTCAGGATTTATTGACAAGTTTCAAAAGACTTACAAAATTGTCACCGCATGTAGCTAACTAGAATTTACCAGTTACTTGTAGCAAACTCTTATTCAGTACACAATTGTCATTGCATGTAACTAACTTTTGTATTAATTTTTATCAAATTTAGCCGGTTGACAGAGCTAAATGCAAAGTTCTTGATTGGAAAAATAAATCACTATCTTTGCAGGCATACTACAGTTGATAGCTTTTGTTCTTGCATCAATGCAAGTCTATTGGGCCTCAATACATTGCTTCCTAAATCAGTAATTACGTACAATAGGATCTTGAAAGGTTTTTTGTGGTGTAATGGTGAGTTTAGAAGAGATATATAAAACCGGAGGGGCTTGGAAGATTGGGTCTCAAGCCTATGAGCCAAAGGGAGGAAGCTCTCCACACTAAACACATAGATACCCAATATAAAAGGATCCAAATAAATGGAATGAAATTGTTAAAGATATGAGCTCTCAACCCTGCACTAATACTATGTGGAGCAGACTAAAAAGGTTAAGTCTAGCTGCTACTGTCTATTTTATTTGGCAGGAAAGAAAGTGTAGGTTGTTCCAATATAAAGAGACCAGCAGAGACAGTTCAAAAGGTTATACATGAGGATAATGAGTCTTAAAATGAAAGCATCTGTATGCAAGTTACCAACCCGTGAAGAGTAAAGACAGCGATGCAGAATGGAAATGAGAATGCAAGTGTTTAAGAAAGTTCATTTGGGTATAGGATTTGCATATCTACTAAAATGTGGAGTAAGAATGTGACAGGAATCTTTGCTAAGAATGAATCATAGGCATCATAGCCTTTGGGACATCAGCTTTCGGCATGTCATGTTACTACTGTTTTAGTGTTTTACATGCTATAGAAAGTCATGTACATACTAAGGTAACAAACGTTTGTTTGTTACATGAGGGGAAAAAAAAAAAAAAAAACCCTCTACGTTCATGACATGGAACGACAATGTGACGAATGTCGTTACATTTTGCTACAACTTTGTTTATAGTTTTCTGTAACTCGCACATAAACACAACAACATTGTAGGGATTAAAAATGCTTAAGATCATAATTTGGACCAATGTGCATAAACCAATGTGCATAACCAATGATCATAAACATTATTAACATGTATGTTAAGCAATGAAATGGGTATGAAACTTACGATCTTCTTCATTCGTCTCGTACGCTACATCAACATCTTCACCCATAGACGTCATATCTTCCGATTCAGCCATTTTAAATGAACATTCAACAGCACTTTTGATTACAGCATCAAATAACTCCAAATACTTATTCTAAAAACCATCCATATTCATTATTGGGTGCATGCTAACAAATTCAAATAACAATTTTGGAAAAACAAGAAAACTAACAATTTTTTTTTGTTGCTTCTTTTTCAATGAATATTTTATGTGTTGTTAGAGAGAATGGTTCGGGGCCTCTTGTATTGGAAGTGAAGGAGTGGATGGTTAATAATAATCTCATTTTGCAAGCCATTGATCTTCTCAATTGAATTCAAGAATGATGCTTATTGTTACTATTCCACGTGTCCAAAATGCCTACATAACACTATATATATGGGGTGAGTTTAGTAAAAGTAGCAGTGAGCTGTGAGCATTTTTTAGAAATGGAAAAATTCACCGCTCTTTTGTCAAACGAACAATAAAAATCAAAAAGCTCATTGCTCACCGCTCCAAAAAATTCCACACCAAACATAGCCATGATCCCGGAATTATAATACATAACACTTTAAATGACGGCTCGCTCTCTCAAATAATTTTTAGAAACTTACAAATTTTATGCATGTGGTTTTCATTTTTTACACTCCATGCCATTCCCAAGCATCTTTGTACTAATGTTGGATTTAGTGGGAGGTAAGGATGAACGATTTAATAGTAAAGAAGGCCATTTGCAACTCCAAGTTGAAATAAGACTGGAGAGGATATTGCTAGATTAACATATCCATGTCTGGTACTTTCTGAAACATCGTAAAGCGCAAATTGATATAGTCATATACCTAAACTCAGCTGAGGTGTTGATGGAGTTTTTGTAAATCACTACATTGGTATTGAATCAGTTTTTGTGAACCGGGTACTTCAATGTTTTGCTAGGAACCATTTGGTAATGTGAAAATGGTTCTCGTGTTGTTGTTTAACACAAGTGGGAGTATGAAAGGACCAGTGTGCAAAGAACAACGTCTTTCACAACTGATACTCATATAAATGCCGATAGGTCACACCGGTGCACATAAACGAAACATGTAAGTTGGTAATGAGAGAAGAGTGGCGAAATGAAATGGAAATAAAGAGGAAATGAGAATATATATGGAAATATTCTCATAGAAGAGTAAAACTGTAATCATCCAGGATGTATATATCTATATGGGATAAATATATAACGTACTTATAAGGAAAAAAACAAACCTTAAGGGTTTTTTGTGGTTCGACCGACCCTCCTAAACAAGGGAAGGGTTAAGTTTGATTTATGATCAAACTTGTGTACTTATGGATAATTCATGAAATCCCAGTCCTACCAGAATGTTCCATGATATCATATAAATACTAAGACCTTCTAATAAGATTCATAACATTTCTCTAAACCCTAAATCTCCCTCCCCTCTCTCCCTCTTGTTTGCTCGGTCGACAAACATAATAGAAAATCCCTTTGGCCAATTTTAACTGACTAAAGTTGATTACCAAGTCGACTTGTTACTCGATTTCGCTGTGTAGTATCGGTGGATACCTGACGCGGCTCAAGTGGTGATTCTCCCAAAAAAAACTAATTGGTTGATTGGTGCATCAAGATCAAGAATAAAGTGATTACATGCAAATCAAGAAAGTCTATGAGATTACGTTATTGCAAGATCAAGTAAGTAAAACTAAACACCCTTTATACGTGTTAGATTAGGAGTTCTGTCTATCAAGGGATTACTTTGCATGACCTTATGTGTTTATTTTCTGTTGTGCATGTTTTATAGATTATGCGGGTGACCATTAATACCCTACAATGAGTAGATATTTTTAGTTGAAGTAAAGGGAAAAATGAAAGCTGAGAAGAAAGCGGGATGAATGGTCGAACGAATGATAGGTGACAAAAAGAAATGTGTGAGAAATAACATAATTAAATACGAGTCATTTTAACTTTTTGCATTAATCTAAATATGAATAAAGAAAGCTTGTTAAGTCACACAAACATATTCACATTATCTTCACCTTTTTGGGAAGGAAGTCAAAAAACAATTATAAATAAAAGTTAGTAATTAATCCAGCCAAAACTTTTTGTATATATATATATATTTTTTTAATAATTATATATATGACATTTACAAAAATAAACTTACTTTAGATGAACACAACATTGCTTTGGTAAAAGTAAAAAATAGTCCCTCCAGTTTAGTTATATTTTGGAAACAGTCCTAGAAACTTGCAAAAATCAACCATGTCTTTAAATACGATTGCAGAGACACTCCTTATGTTAAACTTTTAACTATTTGTTTCCGCTACCTATCAATTTTGGTAACGGTATGTGAATTAATTTTAAGAGCACTCGGTATGCAGTGCCATAGGGTGCGTTATTGCCCTATTACGTGATCCTATGGCTCTAGTCGACACCCCTCCTCGAGCCATAGGTCCTCCCACCAAAATACCAACCGAAGTTATCCGACTTTTTTTCTTCTTTCTTTTTTGCATATTTGCAACGGTACGGATGGTTTCTTAAAAAAAAAAAAAAATAAAAAAAAAAAAAAATAAATATTAAAAAAAATACATTTAATACGTGGAGCTGGTTATTATATTAGCTTGAAAGAAAAAACCCATCTCTCATTACCCTTTAATAACCCTATAATACCCCTTAAATCTTCTAATTTTTATACATACTTCTACCTATACATATCAACAATACTTCTCTTTATTTCTACCTCAAACTTACAAAAATGAATACCGGTCGCCAACTCGCAAAAAGAAATACCAATTCTTCATATTCATATAACCAAACACACCATCATCCGCAAATTGAATTACCTCAAATGCCAATCAATTTTCACCATTTGTAAGTCATACCAAATCCCAAACCATTTTACCAACTTTAGCCGATTTTTCAGTCAACTTACACCCGGGCAACTTCAACTATTCACTCAATTTCTCTTTCAACAACAACTCCAACAAATCCAAATTTCCTAACAACAATACCAACAAACCCAGCAAAAATCCCCATAACCCCAACAATCTGAAGCCGTGGGACAGTCATCACCCATGTAATGTGGCAAAGTAAAAGGCAAAAAAACCTCTCAAAAGAGAAAAAAACCCGAAATAAATCGTATACCATGGTGTCAAACCAAAGAGTTAATTTTGACGGAATGTTGGTTATATATATGGGAGGATCTGAACACGGTCACTGGCCAAACCGATGAGACGTTTTGGTAAAAAATTCTTGCGGAATACAATGAACAAACCATGAATAGGGTTACATAACGCGTTCTAAAAACATGTTGTTCGGAAAGTTTAATCCCATGAACCGAGAGGTCCATAAGTATATCTCGATGTTAACCAAATCAAGAGGATTATCCATGAAAATGATGAAGATTTGAAGACGCGTGTTGGACTCTTGTATCATGACAATGAAGAGAAACAGTTTCCTCATATAAAAACTTGGAATTTTTTTAAAGGAAAACATAAATGGTTGAATCCTGATTCGATGCATATTATGACATCAAATAAGTACATTATATTGTAATCATTTATCCTATTTATTTGACTTGTTTTATTACATTATCCATGAGAATTGATACTTAATCATTTACTTTAGTAATTCTCAGGTAAAAACAAGCATTTGGTGAAAGTTAGTGATTTTGGACGAAATATGGAGCTAAATGATCAAGATGGAAAAAGTCTATTGAACTCAAGGAGATGCGCCGTATCATTCTAGAAAGATATGCCGTATCATCATACTTAGATGAATTTGAAGACCATTGCCTGACTTTGAATAATGCACCGCATCTGATTATATCATGCGCCGCATATGAAACTCTGGTCAACGAAGAAGATCCAACTTGTTCTACTCCAGATACGCCGTATTACACTTTTGACATACGACGTAGCACTATCAAGACTTCACCAGAGACAATCCAAGATACTGAAGGACATGCACCGCATAAAGAATTCAAGATACGACGCATCTGAAGACGGTGTACGAATATTACAGAATATATTAATCTGCTGCATCTACTTAGTTGATGCGCCGCATCGTGCCCTCATACAGAAACTATAAATACCCCAAGAGACAGCCGAATTTCATGTACCAAAACCAAGAGAAGCTGCTACATAAACCCTAAGGAGAAGAATAACAACGAAAAGGCAACACAAGACACACCATATTGAAGATCTTAGAGCAGTAAGAAGGTCCTGCTTGTGTTTTAATTCCATTAAGTAGTTTTTTTATTGTAATAGTAAACTTTAATCCATCAGGATTGATGGGCTTGTGACCGCCATATTGCTCCCCTTAAATTTCTTTCCCATCGATTAAAGTTTATATGATGTTTTTTTGGTTCTTTTTATATGTGCATTGATAACGTCTGTGTCTAGCAGTGGCTTGTTCGGGGCTGTCATACCTCCTCCCACGATTACTTCACTAGTCTAATAAGTTAGTAAAATAATTCTTAGACATAAGTAATCATTAAGGGTTTACTCGCCTATACTTAAGATCCAACAAGACAGATAAGATTACGACACTCATCATATAAAACTAGCAATAAAACAAGTGACAAGCTACTTAATCATTAGTCAGGCCTTCTATCTGTGTTTATTATCTATCTGTGTGCGTGTTCGCCATTCATTGTATTCTTTCTCATTAGTTTTATAGTTTTAGTTAATCAAACCAAATCGTGCTAGTCTCTCAGACGAAACCCCCTTTTGCGTTAGATTAGGTTGTAAAACTAACTTAGGAATTAAAATAATGATAGACCAACTAGATATTACGTTCCACTCTTAGTGATCGACACTCTACCTACCACTATCTACATATTGATCGGGTACACTACTCGTTAGTGTGTGTGTTATAGGATAAGTCGGCTAAGTATAAATTTAAAACTTGATAAGGCATAAACACCCTATACTACAACGTGACACAACACGCATCAACATACATGAAAAATTCTAGGACGACTAACCGGATTAAAACCAGAGGTATTTGGAGATGATTCTTTATCGCGTCTACCTGACAAAGAAAGAAAGTCTAAAAGTCAATAATCTTCAAACTCATTGGCCCCTTCTTCTTCACTAGAAGCTTTCAAGAGATGTTGCAATAACAACTAGCTCTAGACCGTTTGTTGGGTCTGAGAAACCGACCCAGTTGTCTCTAACAAGTATTTAAACATAAAATAGCCTAATACACATTCTGAAGGTCAGTGAGCATAAAGTCTCTGATAACGATAAGAGAGAATGTTACTTTATAACTATCAAAGTGAACCTGATAGTTATCAGAAGTGAGATACTGCCTGAAAAGTTATTAGAGAACATGTCTCCCTGATTATTATTTAGAAAGTGATATTCACTGATACAGAAATAAGTGAATGTTGTATAAAGCTTAATTATAACCAACTAAAGAAAATATTTCACAAACTGATGCGGTGTAAGGGAGTAATTTACAAGGAGCTAAAAACAACACCAGGGTCAATGAGACCTGAAAAATATCTCTATGACTCTGAAGACTTGATTCAGTTTTACAACCTCAACCTCTGAATGCAAGGACGGGAAATTTCTTTGAGAAGATAAGTTCAAGTGATTACCGATATACGAGAAACATGCATTTGGAATATAAGTTGTCAAATCGGGTAAGCCGAAAGTACGCTTCAGACTAGCCGACTAGGCACGTACCTGATGAGGTGAAAAGTGTTACGCTTTTAGGGGGTCATTTAATCCCTAAATCGTGTTTTTATGATCAAATATTACCTTAAATCGTTCCTTTGATCATTTTAGGTACTTTTGAGAAGAATTCTGAAAAACATGGCATTTTGGACGTTTTTGGAGCAATAAAGTGAAGAAAACGACAAAGTCTCAATTTCATGCCGGAATTTACACCTGACGGTGTCAGACACCATAAGGTGACGCCGTCACTTGATGGCAAAGGAGGTGGATTTATCTTGTACCAGACGCTCAAGGGAAGAAAACATGATTTAACACCTGACGGCGTCAGGTGTTACAAAATGTAGGCCGTCACGTGTTAACTTAAAGAGAGACGACCCAGAAGACTTTATAACGTGACGCCGTCAGAAGTAAATCTAGGTGATCCGAGAACCCTAAACACGGCGGATTGACGGCGTCAGAGGCTAAAAGCTGACGCCGTCAGAATGTATTTTCTATATATATTTTAGGATTTTTCATTCATTAGGGGAGGAACTTTTTGGTGGAACACACACACAAAACCCTAGTCCGAATTTCAGACTTTCTTAAGGGTTTCATACCCTTGTTTCTTCCATGTTTAATTAAAGATAAGTGATCCATCAATCGTTCAATATGTCTATGTGTTGTTTGATTTTATCTTATGCTTGTCTTTCTTTTAACATGCTAGGCTAGGTTTATTTGTGTTTGCTTAGATCTAATGAAACCTAGTTATTGATTATTGATTGAGGGTTTGTTATTATTGTTGTTGGGTGAACGTTTATCGATGTTAGGCTTAAGAAAACTGGCTAATCTCCTATATGGTAACTTGCTTGAACGTCTTAAGAAACATGAATCGGATGTATACTATGATTTTAATGGTTATGTTTAATGCATAAGTGACTATTAAGGAGGCCATGGTTAGGATACTTAACGTGTCGCCATAGGAAGAGATAGAAGCTTATTGAGTTGGGGAAGATCGTACACGGCCCCACGGATGGTATTAAGGAATGCAACCCGTCACCCACGCAATTGTAACAAACCTATCAATCAATAAAAGATAACTAGGGAGTAAGGAAGTCTGAGTAAACACGTTTTTCTCCATATAAGTTTTCTCAATTTTATTTTATTGTCTTTTTATTTTTATTGCATTAGTAGTTATTTGGGTTAGTTGACTAGCAACTAATTCCGCCCACTCTTCCAATACCCGAGATTTTTACTTGCTTTCCTTAAAAAAATAAAAATACAAAAAGAATCATCCCTCACCCTTAGACCTAATTAGACTATTTTCAATCATAACGAACACTATTCCCCGAGAGAACGATCAATCCCCCGGTACTTGCCACTACACTATACTACATCGGTCAGGTACACTGCCTGGTGGGGATTGCAAGCTTCTCAAGATCCCATGAGAAGTAAAACCTTTGCAATCCACGCATCAAGTTTTTGGTGCCGCTGCCGGGGAATAGTTATTGTTTAGGTTGAATTTTATTTTTATTTGGTTTACTCACTAGATTCCTTTCTAGTGAGATTTTTATTTTTATTAGGTCTTCTTTTCTATCTTTTTTCTTCGTTTCTTTGTTCGTAACCATTACCATCCGCCATCATGGAAGGTGGTAATATCTTTAATCCCGCCAACCCACCACAACAAAACCCACCACAACCAAACTAACCTCCTAGGGCACGCACTTTAGGAGAGTACTCCCGTCCTAGCCACTAAGGCTATCGAAACACCATTGAGCTCACTCAAGGAGCCAATGTGTCTCTCTTGCGATCCGACACCATCCGGTTGGTGCAAAGTGGATGTGCATTCCATGGACTTCGTTCCGAAGATCCAAATCAACATCTCAAGGACTTTCTCAAAATTGTAGATTCCATAGACCTTGATGTTAACACTCGAGAGACGACCCGATTGCGTCTCTTCCAATTCTCTCTACGTGACCAAGCTAGTCAACGGCTTGAGCGTTTACCCGCGGGATCTATCACATCTTGGGATGATCACCTCTCGTTTCCTTGCTCAATTTTTCCCACTGGGGAGAACTACAAAGTTAAGGAATGACATCTTGATGTTCCAACAACGTCAAGGCGAAACCCTTTACGAAGCATGGACTCGTTTCAAGGACTTACTTCAAAAAGTCCCTTATCATGGCATAGATCTTTGGCTCCAAGTCCAAATCTTCTATGACCATATCAATCTCTCCACGAGGCAAACCATTGACCAAGCGGCTGGTGGTAAGCTACGTGATCGAAGTGCGGAAGAATCATGGGAACTCATAGAAGATCTTGCTCTCTATGACAATGAAAGTTGGAATGATCCCCGTGATTTGAACAAAATGGTCAAGGTAATATCTTTGCCTTCGAATAATTCAAGCACTCCCGACCGTAGGATCATGGAACTTGAGGACCAAGTCAAGTTTCTCATGAAATCCTACGAAGCTCCTAAACCTTCAGGCCAAGTGAACAAAATGACTTCTTCATGTGAGTATTGCAGTGGTCCCCACGACACTCGTGATTGCATGGAACTCCCCGAAGAAGCTTTTGCGGACTATGCATCCTCGCGTACCGACGGAGTGGGAGACAAGTGGTACTCTTTCAAACCTGAGCCAAACCCTTATGGTGATTCTTACAACCCCTATTGGAAAAATCACCCAAACTTTAGGTGGAAACAAAACCAAAAGACGCCCCAAAACAATTCTTCCAATCAACCTAATCGTTTTTAGTCAAACGGTTCATCCTCAAACCGTACTTTCAACAACAATCCTTCCAACAACTATGGTAGTACCAATAATTTTGAAGGATTGATGTCCAAATTTATGGCATCTCAAGAAGCTCGTTTGGCTAAGTTTGAGTCCGAATTCAATCAACAACAAACGGAGATGACCAATAAAATCGATAACTTGTTGAAAGCCCTCAACAACCAAGTGCTGACACCACCAAATAAGGGCACTAGGAACACAAGTAGCGGACCCCAAATCAAGGGCCCCTCATCATCTAAACATGTCCACTTTGTCAAAGTTGTCACTATTAAGCCACTCGATAAGGATAGGGAAGAAGATGATAAGGATAAGGTTGGAATTGATAATGAATCTAAGAATGAACTTAAGGAAGTTGAGGATGATAAGAAAAAGGGAGTAGAGGAAGTAGAAGATGTAGTGGACTACTTCGATAGGTTACCTACTAAGGAAGAACGTGCATACCATAGGGATTTATTCGATGACCCCGAGACACCATACTTTCTAGGTTCACCAATCATCAAAGCGGGTGACCCATCTAATGTAAACATACCATGCAACATTGGGCATGTGCAAGTGTGGAAAGCCTACATCAATCCTAAATCCCCCATAAAAATTATGAATAGGATCCATTACAATTGGATAATGAAAAAGCAACTTGGACCTAGGATGTTTCCTAACAAATGTATGATAAGTAACTTTGTGGGAAGAGTTAAGGGACTGCACGTCTTTGTAGGAAATTTCACATACGTTACCGATTTTGTGATTGTAGAAGGCATTCGTCCGGTAATAGATAGTTGCCTAACTCAAGTAGTGTTTGGAAAGCCGTTTGTTGAGGTCTCTAAAATGAATTATGACCTATCTCTAGGGATAGTTAGGTTCAAGGAGGAGACCGATGAGATAGCCTACTAAATGCCATATAAGATAGAGCAATATCGACTTCTATCAAACCTTGAGAAAGAGCATAAGCAAGCGGTCTACTATAGAAATGATGAGGATAGACGTAGAGGAGTAGACCACGTGATGAAGAAGATATTTGGGTTCTATAAGGAATGCCTACAACTAGGTCCGGAATACAAAACTAAAGAAAAGGATGACCTAGGGAACGTGACCAATGGTGAAGTCACGTAATAGGACGTGACTTTGAGTCTAGCTACAAGACTCATTAATAAAGAAAAGCGCTTCTTGGGAGGCAACCCAAGCTTTGTTTATTTGTTTGTTTGTTTATTTGATTTTATTGCTTCCGTATGTATGTTTTATTTTTATTGATTATGGTTCATGTTTCAAATTAATTTGTAAAAATGCTTTATTTTGTTTTTAAATTCGTCTTAACTACATATAAAGGTATTTTGCAAAAGATAAGTGTAAGGGAATTCCAAATTTGTTTAAAAGAACGAATTGAACATGAACAATAACAATGAGATATAAACATACATATTAGTATTTGTTTGATTCAATGCTTGTATCGAGTCATAATGATTGTTTTGCAGGAATTCCAGGAATTAAGGCATAGGTTTTTCCAGAAATTTTCCGGAAACTAAACATAAAAATTCTGTCAGATCAATTCTGACGGCGTCAGGCTTTAAAACCTGACGGCGTCAGGTGTTAATTTTCTAAAAATTTTACAAGTTTTGTTTTTCTTCCGGAATTATAAATTTTGTTAAATCTTTAACTTATAAACTCCAGGAATCTGCAAACATTCATTCCACAAGCATTATATCTTTACTTGCTTTCTAGGATTTTATCTTATATAGATTTTACCGTCGATTTTACGCGAGGTTTGCCATGATTGTTTTCTCAGGTTTAATAGGTTACATTGAACAAGAAGATGTATATGTAATGAGGCGAAAAGTGTTACGCTTTTAGGGGGTCATTTAAGCCCTAATCGTAACTGTTTGATCAAATATTGCCTTAAGTCGTTCCTTTTGTTATTTTAGGTACTTTGGAGAAGAAATCTGGAAAAGAAGGCATTTTGGACGTTTTTGGAGCATAAAAGTGAAGAAAACGACAAAGTCTCAAATTATGCAGGAAACAGTACCTGACGGCATCACTCTTTACGAAGTGACGGCGTCACGCTTTGACAAAGAGGTGGATAATTTTACACTTGACGGGCCAGAAAGATTTTGAAGCATTTACATGTGACGGCGTCACGTGTTATTTCACCAAGGCCGTCACATTATAAGTTAAAGAGAGACGGCCCAGAGAGTTTTAAAGAGGGACGGCGTCAAGAATGGATCTGAGCAATCCAAGAAGAGTTTTGGCGGCGAGTGACGGCATCACAAGCTAAAACGTGATGCCGTCAAGTTGTAAAATCTATATATAGTTTTCTAATTTTCATTCATTAGGTGTGTAACTTTTGGGGAGAACTTTAGGGATAAACCCTAGGTCGTGGGTTACTGTATTTTCAGGGGTTTTTCACCCTTGAATCATCCATGTTCAATTAAAGATAAGTCTCCTTTCAAATCAATCAATATGTCTATGTGTTGCTTGATTATATCTTATGCTTGTCTTTACTTTAACATGCTAGGCTAGGTTTCTCTTGTGTTTGCTTAGATCTAATGAAACCTAGCTATTGATTACTTTTTGTTGGTTTGTTATTGATTGTTGTGGGTGGGTGATGTCGATGTTAGGCTTAAGAAAACTGGCTAACCTCCTATACGGTAACTTGCCTGAACATCTTAAGAAACATGAATCGGATGTGTACTACGATTATATGGTTGTATTTAATGCATAATCGAATTCTAGTGATCCCATGTTAGGAGCTTTTAGTCGGCTCGACATAGGAGTGAAGTAGGAGCTTATAGAGTTTGGGAAGATCGTACACGGCCCTATGAATGGTTTAAAGGAATACAACCCGTCATCCACACAATTGTAACAAACCAATTAACCGGTAATAGATAGCTAGGGAGTAAGGAAATCTAAGTAAACACACTTTTCTCCATATAAGTTTCACAACCAATTTATTTTCTTGTTATTTTATTTTATTTGCAATAGTAGATATTTGGGTTAGTTGATTAGCAACTAATTTCGCCCACTCTTCCAAATACCCGAGATTTTACTTGCTTTCATAAAATATAAAAATACAAAAAGAATCATCCCTCAACCCTTAGACCTAAATTAGAGTAGTTTTCAATCCTAACGACACTATTCCCCGAGAGAACGATCAATCCCCCGGTACTTGCCACTTCAATATACTACATTGGTCAGGTACACTGCCTGGTGGGGGTTGTAAGCTTCTCAAGATCCCATGAGAGGTAAAACCTATTGTGAACGTTGAAAAACCCACGCATCAAGTTTTTGGCGCCGCTGCCGGGGAATAGTTATTACTTAAGTTGAATTTTATTTTTACTTAGGTCTACTCATTAGATTCCTATCTAGTGAGATTTTTATTTTGTTTTTCTAGGTTTACTTGTAGTCTGTCTTATTCTTTGTGCTTTTGTTCGTAGTACTTCTTCATGAGTAATATTGATCGTTTGATCCCTGTTATTCGTGTTTTCCGTCGTAGGAATTTCCAATTACCCAACCTGCCCCCTATTGCTGAAAACGAAAACCCACCAAATCTATCACCCGATCATCACTTTAACAACAATTCTGATATGGACGGATCTGACCATGACACCGACCATGAAATGGTCCTTTCTATTATTCGTCGGATTCCGATGAGGACTTAGGGGATGGGGAAGTGATAGATGATCCTAAGGGAGAAGAGGGAGCTAACCCTCTCAAGTATGTTGACCCTAGGACAAAGATTGAGAAAGATAGTTTGTTTAATATGCAATTCCCTTGTAAGATTGGATTTAGGAGCTTCGATGCTTACCTTAACTCGTCTTTACCTATGAACATAATCTCATGCACTGAATATAATAGAATCATGGTGAATGAGTTAGAGTACCAAGGAGATAATATTGTTGCTAGAACTAAAACATTGTATGTGTTTGTTGGGAGCTTTGTTTATTTAGTTGACTTTATGGTTACGGAGAATCTAGGCGAGTTTGTTGATAGTAACTTAACCCAAGTTGTGTTTGGAAAGCCCTTCAAAAGGTTAACCAAATTAGACGAAAAACTCATGGAAGGGTTAATTACATTTTCAGACGGGGATGAAGATTTTGTATATCAAATGCCCCGTGCACACCCTAGGTTTAAGAATTTTTCTATTGAGGGATGTAATAGGCTTCCCCCTCGCGATATGTTGAGTGGGAAGGACATAAGAAAAGGGCTCAAATATCCTCATGAAAAGAATAAGAGGTATTATCGCGGATGTTTAGAGCTAAGTGATGACTATAAGAGAGATAAGGCAACAATTAGGTGGCTCACACTTGGATACGTGAGCATTAGTGACACTAGGTAGAGTGACTTTGAGTCTAGCAACAAGACTCGTTAATAAAGAAAAGCGCTTCTTGGGAGGCAACCCAAGCTTTATTTGTTTTGTTTTGTTTGTTTGTTTGATTTTATTTGTTTCCGTATGTATGTTTTATTTTTATTGCTAACAATTCATGTTTCAAATTACATTGTGAAAACGCTTTATTTTGTTTTTAACTTCGTCTTAACTACATATAAAGGTATTTTGCAAAAAGATAAGTGTAAGGGAAATCTAAATTTGTTCATAAGAACGAATTGCGCATGAATTGTAGCAATATAAAATGAACATACATAAGCCAAAAGTTCCTTATAGATCTAAGTTTTACCAAAGAACCCAAGAGTTCATCTCATCCATCCATTCCTTTTACCATCGATGCTCCACATAAATCCAACTTTTTTTTTATTATTAATGTAGGGGCAACATGGTCCTTTCACTTTCTCTAATAAATCTCACCCACCCTCATAACTTCCCTCTCAATCTCAATCTCTCTCTCATTCTCTCAATCTATCAATCTCAATCTCTCTCAATAACCGTCAAGCCGCCGTTAACCGTCGCCGTTAACTGCCGTGAACCGTCATTAACCGCCATAAACCGCCGTAGTTGTTGAAATAATGGAGTTAGTTGATGAACTAACTATTAAAATTTTAGCTAGTTATATAAATGAAATTGAAAAAAGTTACTGACTTGAAATGTGAAAGTGAAGCATAACGGCGATGAGGTACAGGGAGAGTGTGAGGGAGTGACGTGGCCATTACGATTGCCAGCT
The DNA here is from genome assembly GCA_014162995.1 of Artemisia annua. NCBI lineage: Eukaryota > Viridiplantae > Streptophyta > Magnoliopsida > Asterales > Asteraceae > Artemisia > Artemisia annua. The sequence continues at coordinate 18,204 of LBNU01018081.1, read as the reverse complement.
GTCAGTTAGTGATTAAGTTACAGTGGTGGTAAGGGTGGTCGCCGGTTGGATAATAATTGGAATGACAGGTTGTTAAACAGGATAGGATATTTTGATATTTCCAGAGGTTGGATAATAATTGGATTGAGAGGTTGCTTATTTTGTTGATTATTTACATTTTGTGTATATTAGCAATAGGTTTTGCTTATTTTGTTGCTTATTTGGTAGATTTTTCCTATTTTGTTGATAATAAGTAGTTTTATTCATGTTTTTGGATAATAAGTAGTTTTATTCATGTTTTTGTTGATAATAAGTAGTTTTATTCATGTTTTTTTGGATAACTGATTAGTAGTTTTAGCTTTTTTTGGGATGTTGAAATTAAGGTGTTTTCGTTTAGTCGAGTTTTGGCGTTCAAGTGAAAGGAATTTGTTGTACGTTTGGCGTTCAAGTGAAAGGAATTTGTTATAGCTTATTGTGGCTTATGACTTTTGGCTTTGGACTTGGCTAAAAACCATCCCGAAGGGTGTGTTTGCTTGTTGTCGACTAGAAAAGAAAACCCACAAGGGGGTGTTTGTTCCCGCCATCAGTCAACAAGACACCCAAGGGGTGCTTGTTTTGCTCTCAAGTTACAGCCATACAAGGGTGTTTTCTTTGTTGCTGATGTACTGATGTATTTTGTTAGAATCATGTATGATTCACATTGAATCATATATGATTCATATAGAATCATATATGATTAAATGTGAATCATACATGATTCTGGTAGAATTATACATGATTCTGGTAGAATCAAGGTCTCGGCTCTTTGTGGAGTTTAATTATAGGACGTCCTAATACTCGTCAAGCACCACCAACAGTGGGATACTTGAGCGTTTTCATAGCTTCATATTAGCCTCTCTTGAGTAGTTTATTGTTTTATTTTTTGCTTCTATTAATAGATCCTAGTACTAGCTTCTTATTTCTGTGCTTGTTTCTCTAATTTGAGCTTGTTTGCTTAGCTTAATTCTGTCTGCAAGTTACCTATTTAGTCAGTTGGATGTTGTTATTGGGACTGTGCTAATTGTTACTTTATGCTGAGTGTTTATCTACTAATCTAAGTTTGGTTGTGCTTGTAAGTGAGTGCTGATTTGTGAGTGAGATAAGTTGATTGGGATTGAATTTAGTGGTTAGTTATAACTGGATACCACTTTGATTGGCCTGATGTATAGGATTTTCATTATAAGTGTATTTTGTTAGAATCATATATGATTCACATAGAATAATATATGATTCTCATAGAATCATATATGATTAAAGGAAAATCATATATGATTCTCATATATGATTGTATTAGATTATTTTATAGTTATTAACATTTAAAATTTTTATGCAGGTCGATCAAAAACTGTTGCATTTAAAAGAAAACAGAGCAAGTACAAGAACTCCTCTCTCTTGTCAACATTGTCTTGGCAAAGAACAATGTGAAGCCATATACTGATGAGATATGGTAGTGATGAGGACGAGAATGGGTCTGATGAAGAAGGTAGTGATGATAAGGGCGATGGTGAGTCTAATGAAGAAGGCAATGATAATGAGGATGGTGAGTCTAATGAAGAAGGTGGTAGTGAGGACGAGTGTGAGTCTGATGAAGAAGGTGGTGGTGAGGACGAGGGGTGATTCTCTTGCATGAGTTGAATAGGCATTCGCAAAAGATGTTTGATTTGGCTTACAAGTTCCAGACTGAGATACCTGAACAAACAAGGATCTCAAATATTGTGAATACAATCAAGAACAGGGCCGATCGTGAGAAACAAAAAGATGACGTTAAGAATCAAAAGGTTGCAAAAGTGATGGTTAAGTGATTGTGTCAAACTGATGTGTAGGCTGGTGGTAGCATATCTAGTAAATTCATGGTGTTTTGGTATAGTATATGTGGTAAACCTGATGTGTAGTCTTTTGGGAAAATCTGATGTAGTATTGAACCATTTCTGATGGGTAGTCTTTTGGTAAAATTTGATGTAGTATTGAACAATTTCTGATGGTATTATAAAAATCTGATGGTAGTTCTTTACTTTACTATTTTTGTTGTATGTTTTAAAGTTTTTATTGTAATTTAACATCTTGCATTTATGTTCAGTTAAAAATAGTCTGCTAGAACAATAAACAAAAATCATATATGGTTCAAAAAGAATCATATATGATTCATAAAGAATCATATATGATTCATTATGAATCATATGTGATTCATTATGAATCATATGTGATTCATTATGAATCATATATGATTCNTATTAACATTTAAAATTTTTATGCAGGTCGATAAAAAACTGTTGCATTTAAAAGAAAACAGAGCAAGTACAAGAACTCCTCTCTCTTGTCAACATTGTCTTGGCAAAGAACAATGTGAAGCCATATACTGATGAGATATGGTAGTGATGAGGACGAGAATGGGTCTGATGAAGAAGGTAGTGATGATAAGGACGATGGTGAGTCTAATGAAGAAGGCAATGATGATGAGGATGGTGAGTCTAATGAAGAAGGTGTTGGTGAGGACGAGTGTGAGTCTGATGAAGAAGGTGGTGGTGAGGACGAGGGGTGATTCTCTTGCATGAGTTGAATAGGCATTCGCAAAAGATGTTTGATTTGGCTTACAAGTTCCAGACTGAGATACCTGAACAAACAAGGATCTCAAATATTGTGAATACAATCAAGAAAAGGGCCGATCGTGAGAAACAAAAAGATGACGTTAAGAATCAAAAGGTTGCAAAAGTGATGGTTAAGTGATTGTGTCAAACTGATGTGTAGGCTGGTGTTAGCATATCTAGTAAATTCATGGTCTTTTGGTATATTATATGTGGTAAACCTGATGTGTAGTCTTTTGGGAAAATCTGATGTAGTATTGAACAATTTCTGATGGGTAGTCTTTTGGTAAAATTTGATATAGTATTGAACAATTTCTGATGGTATTATAAAAATCTGATGGTAGTTCTTTACTTTACTATTTTTGTTGTATGTTTTAAAGTTTTTATTGTAATTTAACATCTTGCATTTATGTTCAGTTAAAAATCTGCTAGAACAATAAACAAAAATCATATATGATTCAAAAAGAATCATATATGATTCATAAAGAATCATATATGATTCATTATGAATCATACGTGATTCATTATGAATCATATATGATTCTTGTTGAATCATATATGATTCAAATAAAATCACATGTTACAGATATTAAACTTATAGAAAAGACATGAAAATAGACAATTTTCATAAGAATATGCTTCAACATGAAAATAGACAATTTTCATAAGAATCTGCTTAAACATAAAAAAAGAAAAAAAAAAGTATTCAATAAAGATCCTCATAACAATTTTCCAACAGTGCAATAAAAATAAATAAATATCCAAATCTAAACAAAGTATGTTATTCAAGGAGCGATAGTCGCTTGTTCAGCTGTGACATTTCTCGTTGCTTGTTCACTTGCATCAGTTCCATCCTCATCTTGCTCATCTGAATCACCCTCTTCCTCATCATCACGATCTTCATCAGTGTCACCATCTTCCTCATCATCACGATCTTCAATAGAATATGAGGTTTATGTTTAACAGGAGCAGGTTTAGGACAACTATGCCAATATGAAGATCTTCAAGTTCAACCTTCTCACGAGATATACTTGAAAGCTTTTCATTAATCATCCTGCAAAAAGTCTGAAAAAAAAATCAGATAAGACGTGTCACAAAACAGATAAAACATGCAATTAGAAAAATATATGATTGTATCAGAATCATATATGATTGTATCAAAAAACATATATGATTTTGGATACCAAAAACATCGGCTAGCATTTATGTATTTTTGATAAGGCAAAATAAACAATTTAAAAAGAAACCTTAAGCTAATTTTGCAAAATAAACAATTTGTGAACTCATTTGCACGGATGTCATCTTTTGGATGAAAAGTGCACTGCATTTGTGAACGCATCAATGTGAGAAGCAATACAACAACCAACATAAAAATGTTAAATGTTAATAACCATAAAATAATCTAATATAATCATATATGATTCTACCAGAATCATATATGATTCACATTTAATCATATATGATTCAGTATGATTCTATATGAATCATATATGATTCAATGTGAGTCATATATGATTCTAACAAAATACATCAGTACATCAGCAACAAAAACTAGCTTTGATTAAGTGTCTCTTGTACTTTCTTGAGCCTTTGAGAAATAATTCATCTTCACGGGCTTTTCATGAGTAGATTTCTTCTTTTCCTTCTCTTTCAAACTCTTTTCCACATCTCGTGCTCTTTTTGGGCTTTTAGGTTGCTTTTTGTGATGTTTTAGCAATATCCATACCTGCACAGTCATAAACACAAAAACACGATATCTTTGGCTTTTCGCGTTAGTTTTTGGTCTAAAATAGTCTAGTAATGGTGAATAAAAGGTATGTGAATAAGCACATATCAGAGCATCTACAATGGCATAAGTTTTAAAGACTTGATGCATTTAATGCATTAAATGCAAATCTCATTTAATGCCCAAGACTTCTATGAAAGACTTGGTGTTTACCAAGCTTTTGCAAAAAGCTTTTCAAAAAACTAGTCATGCAATGCAAAAAACCATATCAAAAAGCTTTTTGTAATAGTAAAAAGTCTTTGTGTGGTTTTCCCATTGTGGATGCTCTCAAAATCCCCCAGACTAAGGTATTGCGTGTCCTCACGCAATGTAATCACATCACGCCTTAAGTGTAAATAATTTCAAAACCTCTCCTTACTAACTTTGAAAAGTAGCAAAACGTTCAAGAGAAATTCGAAATCATTTATTCCCTAAAACGCCCCGGCTTTCCATTTTAGACTATGTACATCACATATTACACTATTTTAGCATATGACGGTGTGAATGACTTTCATTATCTTTTGATAACGATTAAGGGTCATAGAGCAAGAACACGATTCATAGAAAAGTGACCGATTGGATAAAATTTATCATCCCTGATTTTTCACAAGTCCCAAACTAAGTGCAAAAACGAGATCACCGCTTACTTAGACGTTAGATACCAATACCACTCATGGAAGTTATTTGTGTGTGGTCACCTCTCGCTCCCAAATCTTAGTGCATCTAGAATTTTTTAATTGATTTGAGAGATGAATTGCTTCATATTTTCTCGTTTCAATATGATTTAGTCCGATAAAGATATCAACTTCAAACGCTAAGTAGTTATCGATCTTCCCTTAAGAAGGTTTGCAAGAGAAATGTGGTCCACATCAAGGATATTGGATTCATACAAAGGCTTTGGAATACATCATAAATAGACATAAGTTGGCGAGTACATTTCACGTGCACCTCATGCGTCCGATCTAGGATCGTAACATGCACCTCACGCGCGACCAACTTTAGTCTTAACACTAGGACTCATAATCCATAAATCTTCAACATACATCCTCATTCTTTCTTTTCTCTTTCTTTTCTCATTTTTCTTTTCTCTTTTGCTTAGTAACTTCTCGACTCCCCCGAACCTCTCACGGTTTCAATCACAAGACCTACGCGCCACTGCTAGGGTCTGGAATCTAGGACAAGCCGCGATCTCAATCCGAAGTCTTCAAAGCACCTTAGCTCATACATACACATTTCTCCACAAAACGAGAGAGAGAAGAGGATAATATAATGATTAAGGAGATAATATATAGAATAGAGAGAATAAGGCACAGCCCAATTAGGATCCATAGAATTAAAATAGAGAAAAAATTGGCGGTATGGCTTGGATGAAAACCGTGAAAGGTTTTCCGCAGTGAGAAGTTACTAGGCCAAGAAAAGAAACGAAAAAAAGTATCAAGAAAAGAAAAACAGAAAGAGCAAACAGAAAAGCCACACGTCGCAGGCGCAGATGTATACCGGTTTGAAGCATGTCCTATCGGACTTATGAGTCCCTAGTGTCTAAGATAAAGTTGTCGGCCCCCCGCGTGAACTCCTCGTTACGATCGCCTACGATCGGACGGATGAGGTGCACGTGAAATGTACTCCGCCAACTTACGGGTTCTAGTTATGGATGTATATCCAAAGCCTTTGCTATGAATCCAATATCCCTTGAGTGGACACATTTTCTTGCAAACCTTCTTAAGGGAAGATTCGATAACTACTTAGCGTTTGAAAGTTGATATCGTTTATCGGACTAAATCATATTGAATACGAGAAAATATGAAGCATTCATCTCTCAAATCAATTAAAAAAATTCTAAAGATGCACGTAAGATTGGGGGCGAGAGGTGACACACACAAATAAACTTCCATGAGTGGCATATTGGTATCTAACGTCTAAGTAAGCGGTGGATCTCGTTTTTTTGCACTTAGTTTTTGGGACTTGTGAAATCGAGGATGATAAATTGTTATCCAAATCGTCACTTTTTCTATGAATCGTGTTCTGGCTCTATGACCTTATCGTTATCAAAAGACGAAATGTCTTCACGACCGTGCATTACCACGCGCAGCCAACCAGCGCTGCTAACAGATACCGTCGCTAATTATCGTGATCTCTACGTCTCAAAATGGAACAAGCGGGCGCGCTCTTCGACAATGACGCGCTTCGACATTTCTCTGAGACGCGTTTCTGCTACTCTCTTCAAACGCTTCAGTTCAAGAGAGACGCGTTTTGAATTCATTGTACACCTTAAGCGCGTGATGTGATTCACATTCGCGTGAAGGACACGCAAACTTCAAACGTCTGGGGCGGGTTTTGCGAGAGCATCCCGACCGAACCTGGGCACAACCCAAAACAAAGGCACTTTTACTATTAGCAAAAACGCTTTTTGCTATATGCGTTTTTTGCCAATTGCATGACTATGTGTTTTTTGAAAAGCTTTTTTGGCAAAGCTTGTAAACACCAGTCTTTCATAGAATCTTGGGCATTAAACTGAGAACTTTTGCATTTAATGCATTAAATGCATCAAGATCTTTAAAACTTATGCCATTGTAGATGCCTCTGACATCGTGCGTTATTCACATACTTTTCATTCACCCCATTCAGGCTAGACTATTTTTAAGAACCCAAAAGCTAACGCGAAAGCCAAAGATAATCGTGGTTTTCTTGTGTTTATGACTGTGCAGCGTATGGGTATTAGCTAAAAGCATCCACAAAACAGCAACCTAAAAGCCCAAAAAGAGCGACCGAGATTGGCAACAGGTCTTGAAAAGAGAAGGAAAAGAAGACAATCCTACTCATCAAAAGCCCGTGAAGATGGACATTATTCCGTTCTCAAGGCTCCCAAGAAAGTACAAGAGACACTGTAATCAAGCAGCTCAATTCCGATGACTTATGAAGCTATAACTTTCTAGACTCCGACGGCAGTGATCACTTTTAGCATCCATTTGAAGAACTCTTTGGAAAGATCGCTCAACCTCATCACCCGCCTCACAAGTTACAAGGAATATAGTGCCGTGTTTTAGAAAAGTTAAGATGACGCGTCGTATCTCTATCTCTTATTCCGCCTTTGTATGCCAACAAAATTATACAAGACCTCAAGGGGCCCTAGTGCAAAATGTAAACAAGGGATTAGTCACCGTAAGACTCCCTTAAATACCACCCATTGGGCCTTCATTTAGTCTTGGTTTACGTTTGGTTAGTTGGCTTAGAATTTAGTTTCATTTCCCATGTTTGTAGTGTAAGATGTTTTATTACGCACGCTTTTTATTTCAATGTCCAAGTTCTTTTACTATTGGCTTATTTCCTAGCTTCTTTTGCACATCTCTTTTCATCTTATTCACAGCTTCTTACTTCTATCTTGATTCAATATATGCTCACATAAGTCTTTGGCACCGCGGACCTTTGCATCGAAAGAAATTTCTTTCGTGCCTTATGATTATGACTTGAGCTTATTTGGGTTTTGCTAGCTTGTGAGAGCTTTTGTTTTGGTTTGTTTTAGCTTATTTACAAGTTTTAAAGT
>LBNU01018079.1:69814-92245 GCA_014162995.1 Artemisia annua | reverse complement strand
GAATTAGATTAGTCCGCGGAAGAAGGACGGGTCTTTACCCACTGTATACCTGATCCGCAGCCCAAGTGGCACGCCCTAGTGGCAAAACTCATGTATATAAACCCCTCTCCATCCTTGGAGAGGGTAAGCCTTCTCTCATAATTCTATTTTCTTTTTTTTGGTTTTCTCTCAAGGCTTCATCTCTTTCTCTCTCTAACTTTCTCTCTCTACATTTCTTTCTTCTTTTTCTTACTTGCAACGAACCTAAACCATAAGTTCTATGTGTGTTACGTGATTATCTAGTGTTCTACATATATAATTATTTCGGTTTTACTCTGTTTGGTTCGGTCCGGGCCAAAACACACTTATTCGGTTCGAAATAGCTAAATTGACCCAAACCTAACCGAACCGACCTTATTCGGTTCTGTTGGGTCACTGAATTCCCAAACTCCCTTAAACTAGGATTTGAACATAAAATAACCTAAGTGTTTGACAACCTTAAACATAATCAAGTCACTGAATGAACAGTCATTCAGTGAGTCATTTTCAAGATGCTCATGACGAACCTAAGAAGAAAGATTCTCCATTCAGTGAGGCGGACTCTCAGTGAGTGGCACCTAAGCCAAAGAAGAAGGTGATGGATTCAGTGAGTGATGACAATAACTCACTGAATCCCAAGTTCCTCCTCACTGAAAAAACAAATGGTTTATGACTGAAGATAAAGACATGAAGCCTGAAGAATGAGCGGGACAAGGCGGGAAACGTTTGAAGTTGCAAAGAGTGTCAGTATCCTCCTAAAGTCAAACTTTCCCTGAATGGCTAAGGTTCAGGATGGTGTCATATCTGAACCTCAGAAAGCACTATTGTCCTATTCCCAAAATAGACTTATGTAACAGAGACAAAATACGTAAGTATTTTGTCTCAACTAGGCTTATATCATCTTTGTCTTTATCATAACAGTTGTAATATGCTTGTGTATANCAAAGAGTGTCAGTATCCTCCTAAAGTCAAACTTTCCCTGAATGGCTAAGGTTCAGGATGGTGTCATATCTGAACCTCAGAAAGCACTATTGTCCTATTCCCAAAATAGACTTATGTAACAGAGACAAAATACGTAAGTATTTTGTCTCAACTAGGCTTATATCATCTTTGTCTTTATCATAACAGTTGTAATATGCTTGTGTATAAATAGTAGTCATAAAGAAGAGTAAAGGTTGCGGAGTTTGTGCACTTAATGTTTAGACATTCACAAACCAATCTTTACTTTCTCCAAATAGCAACTGATCCTAAGATAGCTTAGCAGATCCATTTGTTGCTACTTAAGCTTAGCTTAAGTTTAGTGAGGAGTAACACACAACACACTTGTCATTTCAATCCCAAGTGTTTATTCCGCGAACATCTTGGGTATAATTCTTTGATTGATTTCTAATAAGAATTAAACGTTGAAAATATCTTGTCTATTTACTTTACTTTTATTTTAAATGTCTTTCAAAGTATTTCACTACATTACTTAAGCATGGTGCATGTTTAGATTAACCTTATAGTTAATTTAACCGTGTAAACGGGACCAACAAGTGGTATCAGAGCATCTGGTTTATAAAACAAAAGAGTGCTCAAAAAGTTTTTAAAATCAAGATCCTACCATGGCTGATAGTGATTTACCCCAACTTGTCGATAAAAAGGGAGGAAGCTATACTGCTACTGCTCCCCGACTTGAAGTTGGAAAATTCAATAAGTGGAAAAAGCGCATGCTTTGCTACTTAACTGGGATGGAACCTTATTACATCACACTGATTAATGAAGGTCCATATATCCCTAAAACTTCAAATGGTTTAGTTAAATATGAAGCTCAGTGGACCCCTGATGAGAGAAGGGTGGTCAATCAAGACCAACGCCTGAAAAGCATCATTATATCTTGTCTCCCTGACGATATAATGGAATCAGTTATCAACTGTCCAACTGCAAAGCAGACTTGGACTGACTTGGTTCATAGCTATGAAGGTCCCTCAGATACCAAGGAAAACAGGATCATGGACCTGAAACTTGAGTATAACACTTTCAGGGCCAAAGACTTTGAAAGTTTCTTAGAGACCTATGCCCGTTAAAAAACCCTTCTAAATGAGCTGACCAATGATGGTGTTACCCTGTCTAAGCATGAAATCAGTGTTGGCTTTGTCAATTGTCTCCCTGAGAAGTGGTTAAACTTCTCTCAGGGTCTAAGAAATGCCAACCACCTTCAAAATCTTGAGCTTCCTGAGATCTATGGTAAATTTCTCTATGAGGATAACCTAATTTCTAGGAGATATCCTAAGGTTCAAGACATCAAAAAGACCCTGACCAATTCACCCATATCCCACTCCCTTATATTCTAATGGTATTGTGCATGATTTCCAAGAAAACTCTGATGATGAGGCTGATGAGAGAAGCAGTGAGGAGTACTTAAATGATTTACAAATTGAATTTCAAGAAAGGGCACTCCTTGCAAACTCAAAACGTTTTATCAATAGAAATAAAACTTTTTCAATAGCAAAAGCAAATGAAAACACTGAATGTTTCAAATATGGCAAAAGAGGTCACTTTGCAAAAGACTGTTTTTCAAAAACAACCTCAGAACCCTCATATCAGTTTTCAGGAAACAACTCCTCAGGAACTAAATTTCAACCAAAAATGTTTTAGTCACCTCAATACTTTCAAAACAAGACTGAGAATAGTTCTCAGAAAGACTTTGAAGCAAAATATAGAAAGGCAAAAGCTATGCTTGCTCTTCTTGAGGCTGCTCCCTTAAGTTCTCAGTCTCCTCAAGCCCCCAAACCTGTTCAGGCTAAAAACAAAGGGCTGGTCGCTGAAACTTTTGACTGGGATGAGGAAGATGTATCCTCAGAAGATGAAGAGGTTCATGTCAGTGCACTGATGGCACTCTCTGATGACAACAAGCTAGCAGTGGGCAAGAGTCACGCCAGAAATGGTGAATGGGTCAACATCACAATGAGAAAGGTAAATATCTTACTTTCTATGGATGATGATTCTGATTGGCAATCTTATTTAAATTATATCAATGTTGATCTTAAGTATGTTGAAGAGCAGAGACTGAATTTGTTTTCTAAGTATAACAAACTTGTTTTTGAATTAAATATGTGTAGAGATGAACTTCTTGCCTTAAAACAAGCTAAACTTGAAAATGTCACACTTCAAATTCAAAACTCTGAATTAGTAAAACAAAACCATGCTCTTCAAGATGAACTTAAGAAAGAAAAGGATGTCATTGAAAGCTGGACAAAGAAAAACCCTAGAGTCTATGACTCAGTCAGTCTCATTTCTAGTACCAAAAGGAAGCTATTAGGAGAGGATCAACTCACTGAATCATCTAGTGAGACCCTCAGTGAGAAGATGTTCTTGCCAGCTGGCACACCTTTTGAGAAAGAGATGCATCCTAAGTCAAAAGACTAGATTGAAAGATTCAATCCTGATGGTAAAATGCCAAACTTTGACACTGGAAAGATCTTGATGCCTGAAAGTCAAGCCATTAAGGAGTTACTTGGAGTCATTGATAAACCCAGCAGTGCTGAGGATGTCACTGAATCTGAACCAGTACCCCAAACTCCTTTACCACCATTACTCTCAACACTCTCCTAAGGAGAGGGTGGGACTAGGCACAACGANCTTTGACACTGGAAAGATCTTGATGCCTGAAAGTCAAGCCATTAAGGAGTTACTTGGAGTCATTGATAAACCCAGCAGTGCTGAGGATGTCACTGAATCTGAACCAGTACCCCAAACTCCTTTACCACCATTACTCTCAACACTCTCCTAAGGAGAGGGTGGGACTAGGCACAACGATCCTGAAAAGGCCCAACTCTCAACAAAACAAAGCAAGTCCAGCTCCCACAGAGGCTCCCACACCCTTCACCTCTACTGAGGCTAAACCTGACAGCACTGATTCAAAGGTTGATCAGCTAGCTGAACTTGTCAGGAAGCTGAGTGAAAAGTTAGAATCAACTGAAAAACCTCTATCAAATGAGAAAGAACTAACTCCAGCTTCCTCAAGTACATCAAAACCTAAGTCCACTAAGAAACCACTGAAGAGATGTGAATTATGCAATTACACAAATCACACCACTGACAATTGCTATAGAATCCTGTTTTGCATGATATGCAAATTAGAAGATCACAGGACTTCTGATCACATATCTTATGTTACCTCCCTGAATGCTCATGAACTACAAAGCTCAAGCACACAAGTATGCTTCAGCATCAAAGCAATCCCTTAAACCAAAGGCTAAGCCTTTCAAACCCTGCACACACTGTGGATTCACTGATCATCACCCTGTTGATTGTCTCATGTATCCCTATTGTGACATTTGTGGTGACCCTTCCCATGATGCATCAGGACATGACAATGTCATTAAAACTAGAAGAGGACTGACAATGAATGTCTCTCAGTCATCTGAGTCCTCCTCAAGCACCAAATGCTATGTATGTGGAAGCACCTTTCACTCGACCACTGATCATGAGTCCATTAGAAAGTTTAAAAGGTCCTTGAAGCCCAAGCCCACCAAGATGTGGGTTAATAAGAAAAACTAACCCAGTTTACTATTTATGCAGAAACACGCCAGGGAGCCTGTGTGGCATCTAGACAGTGGATGCTCAAGAAGCATGACTGGTGTGAAGCAGTATCTGCACAAATATGTAGAAGAACCAGGACCCAAGGTAGTATTTGGTGACAACTCATCATGTCCCACTGAAGGTTATGGTTCAGCAAACTGCAATGGTATAGTTTTTACAAGGATAGCTTATGTTAATGGATTCAAGTACAATCTTATCAGTGTCAGCCAACTATGTGATGCAAAATACATAGTTCAGTTTGATGATAAGAGAGGGACCATCTTTAATGCCAACAAAGAAGTTGTGTTGATTGCCCCAAGAAGAGATGATGTTTATGTCCTGGACTTGTCAACACTCACTCAGAATGGGACTTGTCTTTTTACAAAGGCAAGTAAAGAAGTCAACTGGCTATGGCATAAAAGACTCTTTCATCTTAACTTCAAACACATCAACAACCTTGCCAAACAGAACAAAGTTCTTGGTTTGCCCTCCCTGGTGTTTTCCAAAGACAAACCTTGTTCAGCATGTGAAAAAGGAAAACACTATAGGGCCTCATTCAAAACCAAACAAAATTCCTCCATCAAAAGCTGCCTACACCTTCTTCACATGGATCTATTTGGACCTGTCAGTCCAATGTCAATTCACCATGAGAAGTACACTCTGGTCATAGTGGATGAATACTCAAGATACACTTGGGTTTACTTCCTGACCAAAAAGAGTCAGGCAGCTGAAACTATCATGTCCTTTGTCAGGAACATTGACAATCAAAATGACATTAAAGTCAAACAAATAAGAACTGACAATGGGACTGAATTCAAAAATTAGGACCTTGAGTGTTTTTGTGATGAGAAAGGAATCTCTCAAAACTTCTCTTCTCCTTACACCCCTGAGCAAAATGGAGTGGCTGAAAGGAAGAATAGAACACTCATTGAGGCAGCAAGAACAATGCTGAATGGCTCAATTCTCTCAAAACACTTTTGGACCGAGGTTGTCAAAACAACATGCTACACTCAAAACAGGTCTATCATTGTAAAAAGACATAACAAAACACCATATGAAGTATTCAAGGGAAGAATCCCTGACATCAGCTACTTTCATGTGTTTGGGTGTCCTGTGTTCATTCATAATCACAAGGATCACTTAGGCAAATTTGATGCCAAGGCTGATGATGGATATTTCTTAGGTTACTCACTTGTCTCCAAAGCCTTCAGGGTATTTAACACAAGGAGACAACAAACTGAAGAAACCTATCACATTACCTTTGATGAGAGCACTGAGGCTATTCAATTCTCAAACACCTCAGTGGAAGAAATTGGGATTGATGATTCATCTAGATATCCTCCTGATGAATATGGCCCTGAGAACAGTCCTTCCACTCAATACCAAGTTGATGCTGACTTCTCATATTACATCACTCCTCACAATCTTCCTCAACCAACCATCAATGAGTTTGTTGAAACACAACATGTTCCAAATGAGATAACTCATACTGAACCAGATGTTCAGGAACCTGTTGAAAACAACATTCAAATTGAACTCACTGAAAACCAAATCCTTGAGGAACCATAAGTAACAATTCTTGAACCCACTCCACCTTCAAATCAGGCATCAACAAGCTCAAACTCATATCCTAGACCTCAAGAAAGATGGTCAAGACACCAACANAATGAGATAACTCATACTGAACCAGATGTTCAGGAACCTGTTGAAAACAACATTCAAATTGAACTCACTGAAAACCAAATCCTTGAGGAACCATAAGTAACAATTCTTGAACCCACTCCACCTTCAAATCAGGCATCAACAAGCTCAAACTCATATCCTAGACCTCAAGAAAGATGGTCAAGACACCAACATATTGAGCTTGTTAACATCATTGGAGAACCAGTTGAGGGAATGCTTACTAGAAGTATGGCAACCAAACTCACTGCTGCATCAGCCAATGAATGCCTATTTGTTGACTTCCTATCCACCATTGAACCCAAGAGTGTCAAAGAGGCCATGAAACATCCAAGTTGGGTTTAGGCCATGCGTGATGAACTTAAAAAATTTGATAGAAATGGAGGCATGGCCTTAGTTGAATGCCCTCAGGGTGTTTATGTTATTGACATGAAATGGGTATTCAAGAACAAGGCTGATGAAAATGGCATTGTCATTAAGAACAAGGCCAGACTTGTTGCCAAAGGATATAATCAACAAGAAGGGATTGATTATGAAGAAACCTTTGCCCCTGTTGCTAGAATGGAAGCCATCAGGCTATTCCTTGCCTATGCAACATACATGAACTTCAAAGTCTACCAAATGGATGTCAAAAGTGCATTCCTTAATGGTAAACTTAAAGAGGAAGTTTATGTTCAACAACCTTCTGGATTTGAAATTCATGAGTTCCCTGACCATGTCTGCAAGCTTGACAAAGCCCTTTATGGACTTAAACAAGCTCCCAGGGCATGGTATGAAACACTCTCAGCCTTTCTAATCCAAAACAAATTTGTCAGTGGAAGGATAGACAATACCTTGTTTATCTATAGTACTAAAGAAGATGTGATCCTAGTCCAAGTGTATGTTGATGACATCATATTTGGCTCAACAAGCTATAAACTTTGCAAACAGTTTGAGAAACTGATGAAAAAGCAATTTGAAATGAGCATGATGGGAGAACTCACATACTTCCTTGGACTTCAGATCAAACAGACTTGTTAATACAAATATCACCTAAAAACGTTATTTATATTTTACGATCTTTGCTATGTTTTGTTAACGACAAAATGTAAACTTTAGTTCTTAGTAAAACATGATTTTACTTTTAGTCTTGTATAACTAGACTTTATATTTTATATTAAACATAACATTGTTATATTTCTAAATATAGAAAATGTAACATGACAGCATGGCATGCATCATGAGCATTTATGGAAAGGTTTCTAAATCTAG
This sequence comes from Artemisia annua, assembly GCA_014162995.1. Lineage (NCBI taxonomy): Eukaryota > Viridiplantae > Streptophyta > Magnoliopsida > Asterales > Asteraceae > Artemisia > Artemisia annua. The sequence continues at coordinate 84,733 of LBNU01018079.1, read as the reverse complement.
AAGTTAACTTTCCATAAGATCTCTTACACATCTTGGAAGGATTCTCACTCAAACCATTGTGTGTTGACTTGTAGAATCTTGATTTGACATTGCTAGATATGGAAAGATTTCTTGTAGTCTTTGACTGTCAGACCTGGCGGAACCTTGGGGTTGCTGCTGGATTGGTTGGCTATAAATAGCAAGCCACTTGCAAGAAATCATTAATCACTTTTAGCTATACTTTGCATATAATCTTTCATTTATCTCATCTAACTCAGTAGCAACTCACTTGTGTGAGTCGCTTATGTAGAAAGGAAGTTCACAAGTTCATCCGTGAAGTTACAAGTTTCAACTCTATGTTGCAAGACTTGTTAAACTTCTATTGTGTAAACTCTTGTAGTTTATACTTCATTTGTATCTTGTTAAGAAGTGATCGGTTAGTATTTTAGTCCTCAAAATACATTAAGGGATAGGAGTGGTTGTACCTTTGTAAAAGAACTCGACATCTAGCTTAGTGTCGGAAATATTGGATAGGCGACGTTATGGTGGTTCTACCTTGAACTAGGACCAAGTATTTAGCTTTGTACCGGATAAAGTGTAAGCAACGATTGTAAGGGTTTCTCCACCGGTGAAAGGAGCTTGTTGACTAGTGCTTGAAACTCTCGAGTTGGAAACTCGGGGCGTGGAGTAGGGCAAGGAAAAAGAGTCCTTGTAGCCGAACCACGATAAAAAATCGTGTTGTGGTTTCATCGTTTCTTTCTTTATACTTGCATATTAATTATTGTTAATTAGTTAGAATCGTTGATTACACGTAAAGCTTTTAAAAGATTAACAAGTTAAAAAGCGGTAAACTATTCAACCCCCCTTCTAGTTTTCCACAATTGGCATCAAGAGCTACGTTACTCAAGATCTTTAAAATATGTTGTATTTTAAAACTTGGATCGATCCATGGATTTTGAAAATTTCAAAGAAGGGCAATCTACTCAAAGGCCATCGCTATTTGAAAAAGAAAACTTCCTTGAATGGAAAAGTAAATTTGAAAACTATGTGAGATCAATTGATCAAGATCTTTGGCATATTATTTCCATTGGTGATTTTAAACCAACAAAAACAAGTTTTGAAAATCAAGATGATTATCTTAAATTTGATAAAAACACTAAAGCTAAAATAATGATTTATAAAGCTTTACCGAGGATTGAATATGAAAGAGTGTATTTTTGCCAAACGGCTAATGATATTTGGAAAAATATATTAAATTGTCATCAAGAAATATGTCAAGTCAAAGATGATCAACTTGATCTTACATATGAGTTGGTAGTCTTAGAAAAACTAATAGATAGACATTTAGTTGAAGTAAATACAAGTGCTACGAGTGTAAATGTTTTAAATGAAGGTATAAGTGAAGATGAAAACTTGTGTCAAGCTCAAAGAGGACTTGCTTACGAATCATGGAGTGACACGGATGAAGATGAAGACAACTATCCGGTTTGTAGTTATGAATGTGATAAAACTACAAACAAGGTACAACTTGAAACCGAACACTTTTGCTTTGACACATTCATCTTAGAATTCTCTAAACTAGAAAATGAGTCTAAACATTTGTGTAACATGGATCTAAAAACAATTTTTAACAATGAACCATCAAAATCTGTTAAGAACAATTTTGAAAAAGAAATCATGTTGGAAGATAAAATGTCTAGACATGAGAGTAACGTTGAAATTGATCTACAATGCAAAATATGTCAAGATTACAAACATGAAATTAAAAGACAAAATGAAAAAGGAAAAATGTTAGTTAAATTTGAAGAAAGTTCAAAATCTCTTGAAAGATTGTTGAAAAGTCAAAAGTCATTTAGAGATAAAACCGGATTAGGATTTAACTCGAATGCACCATCAACAAGTAAAACAAAGCAAGTAAAGTTTGTTAAGCATAGGAGAGAGATTTAGAAGTAACTTAATCTCTAATAGAAACTTATGATAAAAGGATTAAGGATATCATGTTCTATGCTTTTATATGTTTGTTTAACCTCCTTGGATTCATGAGTATTTAAGTTTCCAAGCTTTCCTACAAGTCAAGATAAAACGCTTAATGATTATCTTCTTGATAGATTCTCTATGGAACTTAAAAGGTACGCGTTATTTCAACTTACCTATTGTTGTCTCATGTTGTTAGCTTAAGATTTATCGTGTGTAGTATTAGTAGTTCATACCCTAAGTTATTCTTTCTTTAGTAAGTTATAACGAGGATTGGATCCTCTGTGGTCGAAGGATTTCCACATAACAATGAATCGGACATAGGAAATTGGAACTCTTGAGTGAGCCTCACTTAATGCTTGTCTACAAGTGAGGCAACTAAGAATCTCCTAAGTGATAAGATGACCAACACTTTTATGATGCTTGCAAATTCAATAAATAAAATGCTCCACAATAGTTTATGAGATAAGTATCGTTTAAACACAAAGACTTGAATTTTCAATCATATCTTAATTCAAACACTCGTTTAAATAAAACCTCACATGAAGCATACAAAAAGTAATAGAGTACATCAAAACATTTTAATATGTTTGAAGAAAACATTGTACTCTAAACACCAAGGTTTTGCACATAAAAATTCAACTCAAAGTCTTATGAAGATGTACCTCTTGGATGGTTTTATAATAACAAAGGTTGTATCATTTTAAACAAAGAAATCTAATGAATCGAGAAATCGTTAAACTTAACACTCAACTANATCGTTTAAACACAAAGACTTGAATTTTCAATCATATCTTAATTCAAACACTCGTTTAAATAAAACCTCACATGAAGCATACAAAAAGTAATAGAGTACATCAAAACATTTTAATATGTTTGAAGAAAACATTGTACTCTAAACACCAAGGTTTTGCACATAAAAATTCAACTCAAAGTCTTATGAAGATGTACCTCTTGGATGGTTTTATAATAACAAAGGTTGTATCATTTTAAACAAAGAAATCTAATGAATCGAGAAATCGTTAAACTTAACACTCAACTAATGACCATCTTCCTTTAAGACATCATCTTTGGTAGATGATGACTTGGTGAATAATCGAACAATGGTAAGATAAGAAAGCCTAGGAAATGACAAGAAAGATGAACTATTAAATAGAGAATTTGTTAAAAGGATTTTAAAGTCATTCATTAGATTAGTATCATTAGGAACATTAATAAAAGGAACGGTGAGAACATAAGCTGAAACTGGAATTAACGTATGTTGTCTCGTGTCAAACATTGATCTAATAATACCATAAGACAAGTATCTTGGGTATAAATAAACAAATCTAATGAAAATAAAGCGTAAAATCATAATTGGATCTTACGAAATAAATAAAGATGTTTGAAAGAAAATAAATAAAGTCAAGATAAAAATATCTTGAAAGACTTTTCGCAAGCTCCAAAAAGCAAGGAATAATCACTTAGAATACATTCCTAGTTCCTCACAAATACACAATGTGTTACGTGTCCTATGTCTCACCAAGGATGAGAAGAGTGAATCCGTAGATAACACTAAATAAAGAGTTATGATTGAAAGTCTACTTCATCTCATGGCTAGTAGACCCGACGTTATATTTAGTGTTTGTCTATGTGCTCGTTTTCAAGAAGATCCTAATCCACCTTGAAGTCGTTGAACGAACTTTTAGATTCATTAAGAGTACTACACATTTAGAATTATGGTATCCCAAAGGAACGGGAGTAGACACCATAGCATATGCAATCTTGGATCATGCCGGTGAATGTTGATAGAAAAAGCACAAATGGTATTTGTACTTTTGTTTGGACATTGTCTCACCTCGCGGCTCTCTAAGAAACAAACGACTCATGCTACTCAACATACTAAACCAAGACGGGCTGAAAAGCATGTCAACAAGTTCCTTAAGATCAAGAAGGCTCCCGTCAAACTCATATTCTCACTTGATGTCACCTTCGTCATTTAAGCAACAACAAAGGAAGCATCGACCTTAGTGTTATTCCAATCCAATATGCTCTTACTAAACATATTGTGATCCATCATCATCGCCTTGGTAAAAATGTTCATTGAGGGACATCTCAACCAAGAAAGTTTCATACGAAAACCACATTGTCAACGTTTTCACAAAACATCTTAAATGAGAATCATTTATCCTTCTTAGACTTAGTTTAGGACTCATGGAACCTAAACTATAGTTTCGAACATTAGAATAAAATCACAACAATCAAAACAAATCAAAACAATTTTCATCTCTGCTGATATGGTGGAACCCTTCGACTGAACGGGCGGAACCCTTGTTTTGGTTCCGCCGGGTCCGCCAACTCTGCAGATCAATATATTTCTAGTTCAAACCAAACACTCACTAACCCACAACTATAACTCATTCACTGCCATTATTCACGACCAAAACATCACCACACATGAAAATTAGAGCTCCTCTTCAATCATTCTTCATTCCAAGCAACATTGTAAGTATTATTCTAACTTAATTGCATTCCCGATCTAAGTATAACATTTTCATTTACATACAATATTCAAAATCTTAGGGTTCATGCAATTATTTGTGAAAGTTTGTAAAACCCTAGTTAGAAACAAAACTAATCATGCTTTCCCTTGATTATGTTTTTGCATCCTTTAAACAACATCATAATTAGCCAAACCTCCTTTATAAAACCCTTTTGAAAAAAATCACTTTCACAATTAGGACATAACACTTCATCACATTGTTAAAACAAATGAAAAACATTAGGTAAACATCATTTGCACAAAACTCTTAGATAATAAGGAGAATGCATAGCCTATATGCATTTTGGGTACATTTAAATTAAAACTACATTGAGTTAGAAGCGTTTGGGTCATCATGTGTTTTAAAACAAAATGTGCATCATAAAAACGTTTTGAGCATCAAAATGTATCAAGAATAATCACATCTTCACATTGCTTGCATAAAGGCACACAATAGATCATTCTCATTACAAAAGTCGTTGATCTTAACTAAAATATAAAATTTTGTGCTTTCTAGGAATCAACATGCCTCCCGCAACATTCTCCGATCAGAAAGGCACCTTCAAGTATCTACCCAAACACCATATGACCAAAGGTCTTACTCCACACCGAGTCAATGTATTTAAGGGGTTAGAGAAATGTTATGTTCATGAGGGGAGAACCATCGATCCATCCTTCCTAGAAGGAAACTCCATTCGCCAAGACTTGGCTACCATCAACTTTGATTGTCTCCTAGATATTGATGAGCCGATTTGTCCTAGGTTCATTCTAGAATTCTATGCTACCGTAGATCTCTCGAGTGATGAATATGGTCATATATCCATGGTCTTTTCTATCAATCAACACAAAACTATCTTACCTCTAGAAGAATTTGCTAAAATCCTTGGTATTCCAAACAATGGCACTTGTCTTTACACAGACAAATGGCCACTCTCTACTCTAGACACCATTGAACGGAATCCCTCTTATGCCACTCTTCTTGTTAGTAAGGAAGTGCTTCGTGACCATCTCTTCGTAAGAATTTCCAACACTAGGAAAAATCGTTCGGGAAGTGAAGTGAACAAAGACCTGTTTGGAATGGAACTTAATGAACTTAAACCTCAATTTAGGAAGTGGGAAGAGGTTCTTAGGGCTAATGTCATAAGTTCCATAGGAAATAGAGATCATGTGAACACATGTCTAAGTTATATGCTCTATAGTATCTCCACTAGACAACCTTTCAACTTGGCTTACTACATGGCAAAAAGAATGGCCGATATACCTCTAAATGGAAAAACCGCTCTCCTATATGGGATGCTTCTCACCCGCCTCTTTAGAGCCGTCTCACATATTCCACCAAATGACAAGGGTGTTCGCCTTGATTACTCTCTAATTCCTCACACCTTTGTTCCTCTTAGTGGTAAGAGAGTCTTTAAGACTCAAGGGAAACGTCTTCGTTCTCCTTTACCTTCATCCTCATCCTCATCATCATCAATGAGCGAAGACGATGGGCTTCCTAACTCTAAGCTAGCTCCTCTCGATTACCTTCAAGAACTTCCCACCATTAGAAATGAGTTGGAAGAATTCAAGCAAACGAAAGGAATGTGGAAGTGCCTTGGAAGGTACATTGGAAAAATGAAGAAGAAGTTGGACCGCTTGTGAGATGTGTGTTTAAGGAGCGTTTGGCATAATGTAGTTTTGGAACTTTGTAGTTGTTAAAATATGTGATTTATGTTGTTTTATGGTCTTATGTACTTGCATGTTCTATTATTATCTTTGGACAATGTATTGTATTAACACTTATGTAGATTGACGACATTTGAGATGTTGTCAAACTTTCAAGTATTTGAAAAATTTCACTAAGTATAGTGAAATTCGCTAGCCCCCGGTCAAAGTCCATTGGTAAGAGTGTTTCTACATTCATTTTTTGCATTTTCTAATCAGATATACATTAATTTTATGTTCCAAGAGTTTTCGGAAAATTTGAAAATCGACTCGACCCTTGTATACCTGTTCTGTCTGGATTTTGGACTTGGCGGAACTGGCGGAACCAAATACAGGGTTCCGCCAGTGCATTTTCTGGGTAAACCTAGTTTGGCCCAACGGATCAGACGGAACCCAAAACAGGGTTCCGCCCGTGTATACGTTTGGTTCCGCCAGTCACCTGCAGAAAATTTTTTATTTTTCTTAAATTTAAACTTTCTTTAAGACCAAATCATTTTTATTAGTAAGAAAAATCTTCCCTAACTTTTAATAAACTCTTTAGGATCATTTTTACTCACTAGAACAATTAGGAAGCCTCTTCCCGCCAAAATTCCAATTCAAACAATATCAATTCAAGGAACCTTTCTTCATAAAGCAAGGAACCCTCCATAAGGTTCCTTGTAATCCGTGGAGCTTCCTAACCAAATCAGTCTCCATGATCACATAGCATTTAGTGCATAAGATAGTCTTTTACTCCACTCAACTCCATTGGATTGACTTCCAATGATTTGACAAGTTCTTGGAACTCTTCCAAATCATTAGGAACCTCCAAATTTGTATGGAACAATATCAAATCCAAACACTCCTTTCCATGACATGTTCTTCCTAGAAATTGACCAACATTCATACTTCCAATTCACACCATCACCATTACTTCTCTTAATCTTATAATTCTAGCTAACCAAAGTCTTGAGATGACTAAATCCAACACCTCATCCGAATCATCAAGACCTATTAGGAAAACCGCTAGGATTTGTGTAAAACCATGTTGCTTCAACAAAACCATCCAACTAAGCTCATCATCATCAAGTGATTCATCACTCAACATCTCCTCACCCATCCAAGATGCAAACTTCCTCAACCTTGCTACTCCAACACCATCTCCAAAACCTTGCAATACCAACGTAATCACTACTCCGCCACCAACTAAAACACCAAGTGATCCAACATCACCTTCGGCACCAACTCAACCATCAAAAACTCCATCACCTCAATCACCAAAATTAACACCAATGGAACTTTTCCAAACACCACCAACATCACCACATCCATTTTTGGAAACTTTAGAAGACCTACCACCTAGATCATCAAACCCACCACCATTGCCACTCTTTGACACCATTGCTCAAATGGAAACCCAACAACAACCAAGGTTTCAACCAAGTGAGCCATTAGATCATGAACCTCGTCAACCATCATTGGTAGAGCGTTTGGCTTACCGATATGCTAGACCCTCAATTTTTCCACAAGATCAAACACAACCACAACCATTGTTGTTCCACCCCATTTACAAAGACATTCATGGTCCTCTTTACGGAGAACCAAGCTTCCACCATCATGATCAACAATAAGAACCACCTCAAGAGCATTCCCAACACTTTGATTCCCTATTTCCTTCTTATGAGGAAATAGAAGCATCCATATGGGCCAAATCTCCAAACACTCATGAAGAACTAAAAACTCGTTTGAATCACCTTTATGCTTTCAAGCATATGGTTGACTCTCATCTCAACCATGTCATGGATTTCCAAACGGTACTATACTCATCTATTGTAGGAAATCAAAACACCTCTCAACCATCCACATTTGCTCCATCAACCACCAATCAACAACAAATGAAATTCCTCTTCCACCTAACTTTCTCCGCCATGATTGCGGACAATGTGAGAGAACCGCTCACATAAGTGAACGGTGTCAAAAGGACATCCGTGAGCTAACATATGAAATGAGGTTTATCCTAAACCACATTTTGGAGCGTCTAAATGCCATCTCTCATCCACCTCAAGTTTAGAGCTTCATTAAGAAATCAAATAATGTTAGAATCTCACATAGGAATCTTCTCTTTTTATAGATGTAGGAATGTCTTTTCTTTTTAAGTTATTTTCAATTTTTGTTTCTCTTTTCTTAAAAGTAGGACTTTTATTTCTTGTCTTTATTTTGACCTTTGTCAAAAATAAATTTTACTATAAATAAAAATCGTTTCTACTATATTGGGAGTATTATGGGCTGACTTTTATTTTGCTATAATAATGATATGGGTTCTCATCTTCTCATGACTAGATATATACTTGTCTCTTGCGGCAACTAATTTTTTTTTGTAGGTTCAAAATCCATTAACCCTTACTTGGCACCCCAACTAGGGGGAGTATTGTTCAAGGGGGAGCATTCCGCAACGCAACTCTTCTTTTTTTTTTTCGACAAAAAAGGGGAGAAAACATATTTAAACTTATAAACTTACAATGATTTTTGATCCATTGAGTAAAACAAGTTTAAATACAAACTTTTAAAGACTTAACACTAGAATTAGTGTTTTACTTAAAAATAAAGTTTATGTTTTGTCATTAACAAAAAGGGGGAGATTGTTAATACACATATCGCCTAAAACGTTATTTATATTTTACGATCTTTGCTATGTTTTGTTAACGACAAAGTGTAAACTTTAATTTTTAGTAAAACATGATTTTAGTTTTAGTCTTGTATAACTAGACTTTACATTTTATATTAAACATAACATTGTTATATTTCTATATATAGAAAATGTAACATGACATCATGGCATGCATCATGAGCATTTATGGAAGGTTTCTAAATCTAGAAGTTAACTTTCCATAAGATCTCTTACACATCTTGGAAGGATTCTCACTCAAACCATTGTGTGTTGACTTGTAGAATCTTGATTTGACATTGCTAGATAGGGAAAGATTTCTTGTAGTCTTTGACTGTCAGACCTGGCGGAACCCTGGGGTTACAAGGGCGGAACCCTTGTTTTGGTTCCGCCGGATCCGCCAGGCTGCTGGATTGGTTGGCTATAAATAGCAAGCCACTTGCAAGAAATCATTCATCACTTTTAGCTATACTTTGCATATATACTTTCGTTTGTCTCATCTAACTCAGTAGCAACTCACTTGTGTGATTCTCTTATGTAGAAAGGAAGTTCACAAGTTCATCCGAGAAGTTACAAGTTTCAACTCAACGTTGCAAGACTTGTTAGACTTCTATTGTGTAAACTCTTGTAGTTTATACTTCATTTGTATCTTGTTAAGAAGTGATCGGTTAGTATTTTAGTCCTCAAAATACATTAAGTGATAGGAGTGGTTGTACCTTTGTAAAAGAACTCGACATCTAGCTTAGTGTCGGAAATAGTGGATAGACGACATTAGGGTGGTTCTACCTTGAACTAGGACCCGGTATTTAGCTTTGTACCGGATAAAGTGTAAGCGATGATTGTAAGGGTTTCTCCACCGGTGAAAGGAGCTTGTTGACTAGTGCTTGAAACTCTCGAGTTGGAAACTCGGGGCGTGGAGTAGGGCAAGGAAAAAGAGTCCTTGTAGCCGAACCACGATAAACAATCGTGTTGTGGTTTGATCGTTTCTTTCTTTATACTTGCATATTAATTATTGTTAATTAGTTAGAATCGTTGATTACACGTAAAGCTTTTCAAAGATTAACAAGTTAAAAAGCGGTAAACTATTCAACCCCCTTCTAGTTTTCCACAAGACAGATAAGGGAACCTCCATCAGTCAAGAGAAGTACATCAAAAACACACTGAAAAAGTATGAGCTCATTGATTATGCTTCAGTAAAAACCCCAATGGTTCCTCCAAATAACCTAGGTCCTGATCTTGCTGGTAAACCAGTAAATCAAACCTTGTTCAGAGGAATGATAGTATCACTGATGTATCTCCTTGCCACAAGGCCTGATATTCAGTTTGCAGTATGCCTATGTGCTAGATATCAGTCAGACCCAAAAGAATCACATCTCATTGCTGTGAAAAGGATCCTGAGATACCTAAAAGGAACTCCAAACCTTGGTTTGTACTATCCTAAGTGTTCAAGATTTGATCTTAAGGGATACATTGACTCAGACTATGCAGGCTGCAAAATGGATAGAAAGAGTACCTCAGGGTCCTGTCAATTTCTTGGGGGAAAACTTGTATGTTGGAGCACCAAGAAACAACAATCAGTAGCCATGTATTCAGCTGAGGCTGAGTATGTGGCTGCAGCAGGTTGTTGTGCAAATGTACTATGGATGAAAAGTCAACTCAGTGACTATGGCATCCATTACAAAAGTGTTCCTATCTTTTGTGATAACACCAGTGCAATTGTGATACGCGGGATTGCGACCACGCAACAGGTTTACCTCTCAAGGGATCTTGAGAAGCTTGCAATCCCACCAGGCCTGGACCTGACCGATGTAGTATAGTGTAGTGGTAAGTGCGGGGGATTGATCATTCTCTCACAGGGAATAGTGTTCGTTAGGTATGAAAAACTACTCTAATAGGTCTAAGGATGAGGGATGATTATTTTTGTATTTTTTTATATTTTATGAAAGCAAGTAAAATCTCGGGTTTGAAGGAGTGGGCGGAATTAGTTGCTAGTCAACTAACCCAAAAACTACTATTGCAATTAAAATTAAAATAACTAAAACTAAGTGGTTGTGAAACTTATATGGAGACAAGTGTGTTTACTTAGATTTCCTTACTCCCTAACTATCTTTTACCGGTTGGTTAGTGTGTATTAATTGCGTGGATGACGGGTGTATTCCTTAATACCATTTGTGGGGTGGCGTACGTAGTTCCCCAACTCTATAAGCTCCTACTTCACTCCTATGTCGAGCCTGCTAGAAGCTCCTAACATGAGATCATTAGAATTCGCTCATGCATTAAATACAACCATAAAAACCTAGTACGCATTGGTTCATGTTTCTTAAGACGTTCAAGCAAGTTACCGTATAGGAGAAGCCTAACATCGATAAACAATCATCCAATACAAGTAATAACACACCAACAACCAACAATCAATAGTTAGGTTTCATTAGATCTAAGTAAACACAAAATAAATCTAGCCTAGCATGTTAATTGAAAGACAAGCATAAGATATAATTAACCAACACATAGACATATTGATTAATTTGAATGGAGACTTATCTTTAATTGAACATGGAAGAATCAAGGGTGAAAAACCCTTGAAAAAGCTGTCAAAGTCGTCTAGGGTTTGTTCCCAAAAAGTTGCACACTAATGAATGAAAAATAGGAAAGTATATATTGAAAATACACTCTGACGGCGTCAGCTTATACGTCCTAACGCCGTCAGCTCGCTGCCATTAGGGTTCTCGGATGGCCTAGATCTACTTCTGACGCCGTCACTTGTAAACTTGCTCTGGGCCGTCTCTCTTTAGCATTACACCTGATGGCCTAGGATCCATAACACCTGACGCCGTCAGGTGTAAACATCACATTTTCTTCTTAGGGCGTCACGTATAGTCAGAATCCACTCCTTTGTCTTGGTTGGTTGACGGCGTTACCTTGTGACTCTGACGCCGTCAGGAAGGATTTCCAGCATTCTTTTGAGACTTTGTCGTTTTTTTCACTTTGTGCTCCAAAAACGTCCAAAATGACGTGTTTTCCAGAATTCTTCTCAAAAGTACCTAAAATGACAAAAGGAACGATTTAAGGCAATATTTGATCATATTAACACGAATTAGGGCTTAAATGACCCCCTAAAACGGGTACACTTTTCACCTCATCAAATACCCTTACACTTGAGATTTGCTTGTCCTCAAGCAAATAGGCTTTTATTCCAATCAAAATATGAGTTAGGGGTCATTTAACACTAATATAAAAGTAATTACAACAAATAGTTACTCGACCCTAATCATAATAAGCACGGAAATCATACACTAGCACCTCACAAATAGTGTTTGGATACTCTCATCTCTCGGGTGTTATAAACCTATACAACTACATTTGAAATGGAATAAAATCACTCACTACCTGTCATAGCAAATAGATTACCATAGGCTTGGGAGAGGATCAATTACTCCTCCACTAGGCGTAAGCACCTAAGATAAACTATCAAAGAGGGCTTTCCAAAGGGTTGTAATGTAAGGTGTAGGGATATGATAAACACGGTTTGGTTGGAATAAAGGGTATTTTACTGGTGGCAAGTTAATTATCATGATCAAATACATGTACTATACAATGTTGCTAAGCCAAGACTCGACTCAACTTAAGCTAAAAACGAAATAACAAAAACATAAACAAACATAAAAAGAAACGGGATGGTAGTCCGTATGTTTTTTCTACTTCTCTTTTTCTCATTTTTTTTTATTTTTCTTGACTTTTTCGATTTTTTTTTCATACACTCTTGCCCTACCATCCAAAATAATACATCATAGGGGCCTCGGTTCTCCCCTTACACTTGAACTTTTACATACTTTACAAATAACTAATCTAATGACTCGAATTAAGATAATCGAAACACTTGGAGTACTTTTTAAAATATTTAGCACATATGGGGGTAATAATGTTGTTCTTCCCCATTACTCCATTACACTAGTACTTTACCCATGAGTCCCAATCGTCCCAAAACAATATGTACAAGGATATGACTCGACTTAGCAACCATGTAATCAATTAGATAATTAACTAAGGGTTTAACAAAAGTTTTCACAATAATGCACCAAAGGTGGGTGCATACAAGGTAGGCTAAGGCGATTTGGGTGTACATTTAAGTGGGGTGTAACAAATTCTCACTTTGAGTAAGATGCTCAAAGGTCGAAACGAAAAGATAGGCTCGGAGGGGTGTACTAGGGGTATCGTGTACCAAAAATGGGTACAACGCAAAGGGTGTGGGAGAATTACTTGACCAATGAAGTCAATGTAATTATAACAAATATACGGGTGTAAAACAATGGGTTAATCCTAATGCCTCTTATCATGTAGTAAATCTTAACTACACGAATGTAGTCTCACTTGTGGATTTGAGATGGTCCTAACGCAAGTTCTAGAATCTAAATACTACCGGTACTCACATCATAGCACCAAAGATGGATGCTTTTCCTACCAATTCTAGGGGCGAACCTCACATATTTGGGGTGGAAAATTTTTTAGTGGTACGGTTTTGTGCTAGTCATACAATTTCCTATCCATGAGACGCTCATTAAGATCAAGGTTTCACTTCTAAATGTTGTAAAAAATTTTAAATTGGCGCTAAAATTGCCCTAACAAATATTTCTCTTGGTTTTATTACAAATTTACTATCAAACAAAGCAAAACATCAAGCGTAAGTATATTCTCAACGGTGCTTTCATTTACCCCCCTTACACTTAAACCGAACATTGTCCCCAATGTTCAAATAAAAGACGTAAAAGTAAATAAGATGAAAGAATGAAATCAAATACTCCCCTGAATCGTTTGTTGTGGATAGTGATGTAACATGGTTAGATCTTCTTCCAAGATAGACGAACGTTCAAAGCTTCCCTTCCAAAATAATAAACGTCTTCTTGTCCAAAATAACCTGTTAACCTGAAAAAGATAAAGGCCAACCTCGCGTAAAATCGGCGGTAAAATCTACATAATAAGATATAATGCTTGTGGAATGAATATTTTGCAGAATTCCTGGAGATTATAAGTTAAAGAATTGACAAAACTTTTTAGGTTTCCGGAAAAATACAAAACTTTCAAAAATTGCAGAAAATTATAACCTGACGCCGTCAGGTGTTAACCCTGACGCCGTCAGAAAGTTCTGACAGAATTCTCATGTTAAGCTTCCGGGAAAAATTCTGGAAAAACTAGATCTTACTTCCTGGAATTCCTGCAAAAATTCATTATGACTCGATACAAGCATTTGACTCAAACAAGTACTAATATGTATGCTAATTTCATTGTTATGATTCATGTTCATTCGTTCTATATAAACCGATTTAGATTTCCCTTACACTTAGCTTTTGCAAAATACCTTTATATGTAGTTAAGACGAAGTTAAAAACAAAATAAAGCATTTTCACAAGTTAGTTTTTGAAGCATGAATCAATAACAAGAAAAATAACATACATACAGAAACAAATAAAATCAAACAAACAAATAAATAAACACAAAGCTTGGGTTGCCTCCCAAGAAGCGCTTTTCTTTATTAACGAGTCTTGTAGCTAGACTCAAAGTCACTCTATCCTACGTAGGTGAGTTCCGCGTCGAGGACATCCTTAGGGTTGATTTTGGTTGGAAGTGTCCTATTGGTGCGTTTTGTGAAATATGACCTCTCAAACTTCTCTCCATTCGGATCATATAGAGTCATCTTAATGTGCCATGATCCATCTCCTTCCTTAGGTGGCTTTTCCCAATTCCACTTATGTTTATCGCCTTCGCTTTTCCACTTATTCATGGCTAAGTTAATTGGCAAGACTCCTAGGAAGTCGGTCATCTTTCTAAAAACTAGGGGATCTTCAAAGGGATCTAACTCGGTATCCCTAGCCAAAAGTTGTTCTACCGTTTGTGTTCGGTTTACAAATTCCTTTTCTAGGTAGAATGGTCATTGGGGTCCTATGAAGTCTCCTTCTAACCATGGTCCGTATCTAGAGGGCCTCCTATTAACATCGGTTGATTCCTCAAGGGTGTCATAGGCATGTTTCTTAACATCATATACCGACCAAGTTTCTCCTTCTCCTACCGCTATTTTGGATCCCTTACAATCAATCATAGCACT
>LBNU01018079.1:39186-69571 GCA_014162995.1 Artemisia annua | reverse complement strand
TTGCTTCGTGGGGATATTGATATGGTCATAGAAGATTTGGACTTGGAGCCAAAGGTCTATGCCATGATGAGGGACTTTTTGGAGTAAGTCCTTGAATCGAGTCCATTCCTCGTAGAGGGTTTTGCCTTGGCGTTGTTGGAACGCCAAGATATCATTCCTTAGCTTGGTAGTTCTTCCCGGTGGGAAAAATTGAGCTAAGAAGCGAGTTGTGAGATCATCCCAAGAGGTAATGGATCCTGCGGGTAGACGCTCTAGCCACTGACTAGCATGGTCTCGAAGAGAGAATTGGAAGAGACGTAATCGGGTAGTCTCTCGACTTTCAACATCAAGGTCTATGGAATCTACGATTTTGAGGAAATCCTTGAGATGTTGATTTGGATCTTCAGAACGAAGTCCATGGAATGCGCATCCGCTTTGCACCAACCGGATGGTGTCGGATCGCAAGGGAGTGACATTGGCTCCTTAAGTGAGCTCAATGGTGTTTCGATAGCCATGGTGGCAAGGACGGGAGTACTCTCCTAAAGTACGGGCTCTAGGAGGTTGGTTTGGTTGTGGTGGGTTGTTGGGTTGAGGTGGGTTGTTGGGATCAAGGATGTTACCACCTTCCATGATGGCGGATGGTAATGGTTACGAACAAAAACACGAAGAAAATAGATAGACTAAAGAAATCCTAGAAAAATAAAATAAAAATCTCACTAGAAAGGAATCTAGTGAGTAGACCTAATAAAATAAAAATTCAACCTAAACAATAACTATTCCCCGACAGCGGCGCCAAAAACTTGATACGCGGGATTGCGACCACGCAACAGGTTTTACCTCTCAAGGGATCTTGAGAAGCTTGCAATCCCACCAGGCAGTGTACCTGACCGATGTAGTATAGTGTAGTGGTAAGTGCGGGGGATTGATCGTTCTCTCACAGGGAATAGTGTTCGTTAGGTATGAAAAACTACTCTAATAGGTCTAAGGATGAGGGATGATTATTTTTGTATTTTTTTATATTTTATGAAAGCAAGTAAAATCTCGGGTTTGAAGGAGTGGGCGGAATTAGTTGCTAGTCAACTAACCCAAAAACTACTATTGCAATTAAAATTAAAATAACTAAAACTAAGTGGTTGTGAAACTTATATGGAGACAAGTGTGTTTACTTAGATTTCCTTACTCACTAACTGTCTTTTACCGGTTGGTTAGTGTGTATTAATTGCGTGGATGACGGGTGTATTCCTTAATACCATTCGTAGGGTGGCGTACGTACTTCCCCAACTCTATAAGCTCCTACTTCACTCCTATGTCGAGCCGGCTAAGAAGCTCCTAACATGGGATCATTAGAATTCGCTCATGCATTAAATACAACCATAATAACCTAGTACGCATTGGTTCATGTTTCTTAAGACGTTCAAGCAAGTTACCGTATAGGAGGTTAGCCAGTTTTCTTAAGCCTAACATCGATAAACAATCATCCAATACAATTAATAACACACCAACAACCAATAATCAATAGTTAGGTTTCATTAGATCTAAGCAAACACAAGATAAATCTAGCCTAGCATGTTAATTGAAAGACAAGCATAAGATATAATTAACCAACACATAGACATATTGATTAATTTGAAGGGAGACTTATCTTTAATTGAACATGGAAGAATCAAGGGTGAAAAACCCTTGAAAAAGCTGACAAAATCGTCTAGGGTTTGTTCCCAAAAAGTTGCACACTAATGAATGAAAAATAGAAAAGTATATATAGAAAATACACTCTGACGGCGTCAGGTTATAGGCTCTGACGCCGTCAGCTCGCCGCCATTAGGGTTCTCGGATCACCTAGATCCATCTCTGACGCCGTCACTTGTAAAATAGCTCTGGGCCGTCTCTTGTTAGCTTTACACCTGACGGCCTACATCTCCTAACACCTGACGCCGTCAGGTGTTATTTTCACATTTTCTTCTTAGGGCGTCACGTATAGTCAGAATCCACTCCTTTGTCTTGGTTGGCTGACGGCGTCACCTTGTTACTCTGATGCCGTCAGGAAGGATTTCCAGCATTCTTTTGAGACTTTGTCGTTTTCTTCACTTTATGCTCCAAAAACGTCCAAAATGATGTGTTTTCCAGAATTCTTCTCAAAAGTACCTAAAATGACAAAAGGAACGATTTAAGGCAATATTTGATCATATTAACACGAATTAGGGCTTAAATGACCCTCTAAAATGGGTACACTTTTCACCTCATCAAATTGCCATCTCCAACAACCCTGT
The DNA here is from genome assembly GCA_014162995.1 of Artemisia annua. Taxonomy (NCBI): domain Eukaryota; kingdom Viridiplantae; phylum Streptophyta; class Magnoliopsida; order Asterales; family Asteraceae; genus Artemisia; species Artemisia annua. Next base: position 67,325 of record LBNU01018079.1, on the reverse strand, counting down.
TCTTCATCAAAGAACCAAACACATTGATATCAAGTATCACTTCATCAGGGACCACATCATGAATGAAGAGATTGAATTACATTTCATCCCCTGGATGAGCCCACTTTCACAAGACTGAAAGCTGAACTGGGCATGTTGGACATTGACAATCAGGTCACTGAGTAAATGTCATCCAAACATATTTTAAAATCTATCTAAAAGTCCCTGAACATCCCTCAACCCTCAGGGAGTAACTTTTCATAAAACATGCTCACTGATTAATTACTCACTCAGGGAGCCCAAGACACACTGAAAGCATTCAATGCTTAACTAAATGCTCTAAGTATTTAGTTAGTAAATGGCCTAGGTTGGTAACTGAATACCTATTTAATATACGAATATATGTCTTTTATCCTTTTGGCATCCACATCTTGGGCTCCCACATCATCAACATAAATCCCACTTGGCATTAACTGCCCTCTCTCACATATAATATCTTTGGATATTTTAATGTGACGTCATGCCTGCAAATTACACTTTTGCAGGAATGCGCAACTGTTCAAATGAACAGGTGCGAAAAAAGAGGAAAGTGGAGTGGTGGCATTTAATGTGGATGTCAAACGGTTTTATACATTTTGATTTTCAAAATTATTTAACCCCTTGATATCCCAAACCCTAATCCACCACTCTATAAATACCCCTCTCATTCTTCACAAAAACACACACACAAACTCTTTAAAGAAACTCTACTAAAATTTTCTCTCAAGCAAAGTTGTGTGTTTAAAAGCTATTTTCAAACATATTTTTCTTGGATAAGCAGATTGTTAGTCAAGATATCCATCTTACTATCATCTTCTTGATAACATATAGGTTATTTCACGGCAGCGATCTTGTTGAATCCAACTTGTGACCATCTGGTAACCTATATTTGCCATGGTTCCAAAAATAGCGAATCAGAAACCGGGCGGTCGACCACCTTGTAGCTTGTAATCGCTCTAGGCGGGATTAATCGGATTGGCATTACTGACAAATTTTAGTTCTTTCCGGCAAGTTTTGTGTATTTCCAATGAGTTTTGGGTATTTTTGGCAAGGTATTTGTTAATACAAATAATGTCAAAAACGTCATTTGCATTATTCGGTCTCTTCTAGTTTTGATAATCACAAAATACAAACACACGTTACGCAAAACTACGTTTAATAAGTTTTTAATCGAGAAAACTCGTTTTCGTCTTCAACACACTTAAGGTATGTACAAACATCTACCAACTTTTGTATGTGATCAAAGGACTTATTTTTCACCTAAACTCTACATTTTCATGTCAAAAACATTTTTACAAAAGTATTTTTGTATAATTTAAAGAAATGTTTTATTAAGAAAATGTTTTCAAATTTCAAATTCATAACAGCCATATTTCCCGCTCAAAACCGACAAAGATTTTTCACCAGATAAATTTTCACCACGTCAGGACAAAAATGGGAGCGTATGTCGGGACGGTCCCTTAAATAGGTCGACGGTCCCTTATCGATAAAGGACCGTCTGGTATTTACGGGACTGTGGTCTCTCTCCTGGCGTCTATAAATACAGAACTGTTCTCTTTCAGAAATCTTCACCTCTTATGCACTGAAACTTTCTGTATTGCAAAATCCTTTCCAAAACATAGTCTTTGATCACATTATCGGGTTCTAAGTTGTTTACAAGTGATCACACTCATCATTCTTCTATAGTGCAAGAGAAGAACATTCGTTGTACTCAAGAGATGAAGTGTTAGAGAAGAGTCTTACTCATTGTTGCGGATCCATCATCGTTTACATTCATTAATTCTTGTATGTAATAGGACTTGAGTGCAAGTCTTATATTGTGTATTGTGTTATATCGTGCCATCGTGTTGGTACGAGGTGTGAAGCCACGTGGGATTTGTTAGATTGGTTCTAGCTAGGATTAGGACTCGACATTCCGCTTAGTGTCGTTAAACTTGGTGTAAGCTTGTGTAAGGTTTGTTCCGCCATAAGGGAGCGTGTTGATATAGTGTTTGTGAAACTCTCGAGTGTGAGACTCGAGGAGTGGAGTAGGGACGAAGGAGTGAGCTTCGTGGCCGAACCACTATAAATCCGCGTGTCACGGTTTGATCTTTCCTTGCTTTACCTTTACTTATTCACTTGTTATTGATTGTATTTATTGTTGGTTTGAATTCACATAAATATCGAATCGAACAATTTTCATAAACACAACTTGTAAAGTAAATTTTCTAAAACGAAATTAATAACGGTGAAACTATTCAACCCCCCTCGCCCCCCTTTTAGTTTCTACAATTGGTATTAGAGCCAGGTTACTCAAGACTTTTTAAAATATATTGTATTTTAAAACTTGAAACGATCAATGGAATTTGAAAAATATCAAGAAGGGCAATCTATGCAAAGCCACCACTCTTTGAAACTGATAGTTTTATTTATTGGAAAACTCGATTCGAAACGTATGTGAAATCAAAAGATCTTGATCTTTGGCATGTTATTACCATGGGTGACTTTAAACCTATTGAATATAACCCAGAAACCAAACAAAATGAAATTGTTTCTTATGATAACCAAAGTGATAATCTTAAAAAGAAATTGGCTAAAAATGATGAAGCAAAAATGGTTATTTACAATGCTTTACCCAAAAAGGAATTTCAAAGAATTTTCATGTGTAATACGGCTCAAGATATTTGGAAAACTTTGTTGGTTACTCATCAAGGTAATAATCAAGTCAAAGATAACAAGATCGATCTTTTGGTCCAACAATATGAACAATTCGTCATTCCTGAAGACGAATCCATAGATAGTGCATTTGCAATATTTAACACCATTATCACGAGTTTAAAAGCACTCGATGAAGGTATTTCCGTCAAAAGTTGTGTTAGGAAATTTCTCAGGGCTTTACATCCAAAATGGAGAGCAAAGGTCACAACGATTGAAGAATCCAAAGACTTGGCATCTCTATCATTGGATGAGCTCATTGGAATCAAAAATGATTCCGAGATTGTCAAGAGCAAGGTGGAAAGGAGATCTATTGCCTTGAAAGCTAAAAAGGAGTTAAGTGATGATGAAGACTCAAGCTTGGAAAGTAAAGATGAAGAATATGCTCTAGCGGTTAGAGATTTCAAGAAATTCTTCAAGCGAAGAGGAAGATTCGTAAGACAACCACAAGATGAAAAGAAAGCTCCTCTAAAAGCTCATGAAGATAGATATAGTAAGGGTGAGAAAAGATGCTTTGGTTGTGGTGACACAAGACACTTAGTTGGAGATTGTCCACACCAAGCAAAGGACAAGAACCAAAGGGCATATGTAAGTGGTGCTTGGAGTGATAGCGATGAAGATGATAAGAATGAAACTTGTCTCATGGCCGGATCTTCAAAAGAGATATGCTTGGGAATTGACTTGGAGCCCGACGATTGGGTTAAAGATAGTGGGTGTACAAATCACATGACGAGTAACCGCAAGCTATTCTCATCATATAATGCATGTAGTGGAGGTAACGTTACATTCGGTAGCAAACTCAAGGGTAACATCATCGACAAAGGTACAATCACTCATAACTCTCTTACTATAACCAATGTGGAACATGTAGATAACCTAGGTTTTAATTTACTTAGTATTAGTCAACTATGTGATAATGATTGCAAGGTAATCTTTTCCAAAGACAATAGTGAAATCATTAAGGACGGAAAAGTAATTGCCAAAGGGATTAGAAAGGGTAACTTATACGTCATGAAAATTAGTAACAAACCTAGTGACAATATATGCTTAGCTACGGTTAATGATAATTCTACTCTATGGCATAGAAGACTAGGACACGCGAATATGTGTTTATTACAATCATTGGCCTTTAAGGATTTAGTTAGAAATCTTCCTAAACTTAGGTTCGACCAACACTTCTGTGATGCTTGCAAAGTTGGAAAACAAGCTCACTCAAGTCATAAGCCTAAGAACATGATCTCAACATCTAGATGTTTAGAGCTTCTTCACATGGATCTCTTCGGTCCTTCAACCATACAGAGTTATGGAGGAAATCTATACACACTAGTTATCGTAGACGATTACTCTAGATATACTTGGACTAGATTTCTTAAAAACAAGACCGAAAACTTTGAGCAATTTAAAATCTTTAGCAAGAAAATTCAAAATCAATTAGGATGCAACATAGTTTCCATTAGGATGGACCATGGTAGAGAATTTGACAATGAAGTTCAATTCGGAGCTTATTGTGATGCTAATGGTATTACTCACAATTTCTCGGCTCCACGAACTCCACAATCAAATGGGGTAGTTGAAAGGAAAAATAGAACCCTACAAGAAATGAGTAGAACAATGCTCAACGAGCAATCCATTCCTCAAAAGTTTTGGTGTAACGCCGTAGATACCTCCACCTATATCCTTAATAGAATTCTCATTAGACCTATCATAGGAAAAACCCCATATGAAATCTTGAAAGGAAGGAAACCCTCGTTACATTACTTTAGAGTATTTGGTAATAAGTTCTATATTTTAAACACCAAGGATTACCTCACCAAGTTCGACCCAAAGTCCTACGAAGGTGTATTTCTAGGTTATTCTCAAACTAGTAAAGCCTATATTGTACTCAACAAGGAAACAATGGTCGTCGAAGAATCACTCTACGTGACTTTCGATGAGAGTCCCCCTCCTCCTAAAACATCACCTTTGGTAGATGATGACTTAGATGAAGAAAACGCCGTAGTTGAAAACATGAAAAACCTAGATATATCTCAAGAAAGTGAAACCATCGAAATAGGAGAAGCCACCAACATTAAGGAATCTAAAAGTCATCCCTTGGAAAATGTTATAGTAAGCCTAAATCAAAGAACCCTTAGATCACACACTCAAAATAAAAGTAACCTCTTTTGTTTTGTCTCAATCATAGAACCCAAAAACGTAAATGAAGCATTGAAGGATGAAAGTTGGATCATCGCAATGCAAGAAGAATTAAACCAATTTAAGTTTAATGATGTTTGGTTGTTACTACCAAGACCTAAGAATGTTACCATAATAGGAACTAAGTGGGTATTTAGAAACAAACTAGATGCACATGGTATTGTATCTAGGAACAAGGCTAGGTTAGTCGCACAAGGCTATAATCAACAAGAGGGAATTGATTATGACGAAACCTATGCACCCGTAGCTAGACTTGAGTCCATTAGGATATTACTTGCATACGCTTGTGCATTAGATTTTAAATTGTTCCAAATGGATGTGAAAAGTGCATTCCTAAACGGTCTCATCAATGAGGAGGTATATGTAGCACAACCTCCAGGATTCATTGATTTCGAGTACCCCGAACATGTTTATAGACTTAAGAAAGCTTTGTATGGTTTAAAACAATCCCCTAAGGCTTGGTATGATAGGTTGAAAGCTTTTCTTCTTAAGCATGAATACTCGATGGGAATGGTAGATAACACTCTTTTCACCAAGAAGAAAAATTCAAACATCATAATCGTCCAAATATATGTCGATGACATTATATTTGGTTCAACTTGTCAAGATATGTGTGATAAATTCTCAAAAATCATGCATGACGAGTTTGAAATGAGTATGATGGGCGAGCTTAACTTCTTCCTTGGACTCCAAATAAAACAATTAGATGATGGAATATTTTTTAATCAATCTAAGTATATTAAGGAAATGCTTAAGAAATTTGGACTAGAAGATGCTAAGCCAATGAAAACCCCAATGGCTACGGACACAAAGCTCACCAAAGATGAAGAGGGTGAATCCGTAGATAGTACTAAGTATAGAGGTATGATAGGAAGTTTATTGTACCTAACGGCAAGTAGGCCCGATATCATGTTTAGTGTCTGCCTTTGTGCTCGCTTTCAAGAAGATCCCAAAACTTCTCATTTAGAAGCGGTTAATCGTATCTTCCGATACATTAAAGGCACTATGCACTTAGGATTATGGTATCCTAAGGGGACCGGCATAGAAACTATAGTTTATGCCGACTCTGATCATGCGGGAGATTATGTGGATCGAAAAAGCACTAGTGGCATTTGTACCTTCATGGGTTGTTGTTTAACTTTTTGGTTCTCCAAGAAACAAACGACACTAGCTATCTCCACAACCGAAGCCGAATATGTAAGCGCCAGAAAGGCATGTCAACAAGCACTATGGATGAAACAAGCTCTCGTAGACTATGGTATTACATTTGATGATATTCCAATCATGTGTGATAATAAAGGAGCAATAGATTTAAGTAAAAACCCCGTGCAACACTCTCATACCAAACACATTGAGATTCGTCACCATTTTCTTAGGGATAACGTACAAAAGGGTAACATATCTATTGAAAAAGTTCCAACGGAGGAAAACATAGCTGATATTCTCACTAAACCCCTTAAACGTGAACCATTCTTTTATCTACGCTTAGGATTATGAATGATGGAACATATATCATCTTAGATAACCTAATATATTTATCTCCTCTAATCTGAGTCTAGGATTCTTTTGCGCACAAAAATTAAAATTGGGGAAGTAATAATTTTTTTTGTTTCTTAACAACCATTATGGCATGATAATAAGAAAACTTGATTTTGTGCATAAAAACCCCAATTCATATGTTCAAAATCTTCTCACGAATAGGAAAAATCAATTTTTCTTGCATTGTTAATACAATTCAAAAACGTTTTTCCATGCATGCACGATGCGCTCAAATCCTTTATCGGATCATGTAACAAATATGTTATCCGACATGGAAAGATGAGCAATATTGAAATTAGGAGACTTTGGATTATCTCTTAGGATTTTATTTCTTTTAGGGTCGAGATAATCGCATCTCCACATATGTTTCATGTAGGCACACACTAGAAACATTCTCTGAAATCTGGTAAACCTTCTGGTGGCGGTCCCTTATTGCCCGGCGGTCCCTCAAATGATAAAGGACCGTCCACCTATTTACAGGACCGTCCCTTTGTTTGTGTGTCATGAATTTATGTTCATGCATGCTTGATGCGCGGGATTGCGACCACGCACTAGGGTTTTACCTCTCAAGGGATCTTGAGAAGCTTGCAATCCCCACCAGGCAGTGTACCTGACCGATGTAGTATAGTGTAGTGGCAAGTACTGGGGGATTGATCGTTCTCTCAGGGAATAGTGTCGTTAGGATTGAAAAACTACTCTAATAGGTCTAGGGGTGAGGGAAGATTCTTTTTGTATTTTATATTTTTAGGAAAGCAAGTAAAAATCTCAGGTTTTGGAAGAGTGAGCGGAATTAGTTGCTAGTCAACTAACCCAAATTACTACTAATGCAAATAAAATAAAAAAACAAGAAAGTAAATGGTTGTGAAAACTAATATAGAGAGAAGTGTGTTTACTTAGATTTCCTTACTCCCTAACTATCTTTTACCAATTGATTAGTGTGTATTAATTGCGTGGATGACGGATTGTATTCCTTAATACCATTCGTAGGGGTGTGTACGGACTTCCCCTAACTCTATGAGATCCTACTTCACTCCTATGTCGAGCCGGCTAAGAAGCTCCTAACATGGGATCACTAGAATTCACTCATGCATTAAATACAATCAAAATAACCTTAGTACACCTTGGTTCATGTTTCTTAAGACGTTCAAGCATGTTACCAACCGGAAGTCTGCCAGTTTTCTTAAGCCTAACATCGATAATCACCCATCCAATACAATTAATAACACACCATTCAATCAATAATCAATAGTTAGGTTTCATTAGATCTAAGCAAACACAAAGAAAATCTAGCCTAGCATGTTAAACAAAAGACAAGAACAAGATAGAATCAAACAACACATAGACATATTGAATGATTAATTGATTACTTATCTTCAATGTAACATGAGAGATCCAAGGGTTTAAAACCCTTAAAAAAGCTGCAAAAATCGTCTAGGGTTTCTCTCTAAAAAGTTCCACACCAATGACTAAAAATTATGCGAATATATATAGAAAAACAGATCTGACGGCGTCACGTTATGGACTTGACGCCGTCACCTCGCCGTGGTTAGGGTTTCTTGATGGCCTTCTTGACGCCGTCCCTCTTCAATCCGTTCTGGCTTATCAAGACTTGACGCCGTCAAGTATGGTCTTGACGCCGTCTGGAGCACTGTTCCAGCAGATTTTGACACTTTGTCGAATTCTTCACTTTTATGCTCCGAAAACGTCCAAAATGCTTCCTTTTCCAGAATTTCTCTCCAAAGTACCTAAAATGCCAAAAGGAATGATTTAGGGCGATATTTGATCAAATAAATACGATTTCGGGCTTAAATGACCCCCGAAAAGCGGTACACTTTTCGCCTTATCAATGCTTGACCAGCCTACCCTTAGGTCTTATACTTATTCCTAATTTGCTTAAACATCATTTGAACTAACTTAACCAAACATGCATGCTTTGCTATTCTTACAAACATCCTCATCTACTTAAACCCTTCCTTCCTCCTTCCATTGTCATGGCATAACCTTCCTCCTTCTCAATGTCATCCCACAAAATATCACCACCTAAAAAACCAAGAATATTGGTCAAACCCATATGGAGGAAGAAACAAAGCCTTGGCAATTTCATGAACCATTCAAACAACTCAAACAATCACCATGCTACTTCCAATCCCACAACACAAAATGAGGCATTATCTTCATCATTTTCGTTCTTTGCCTCTCAACAACAAAATGGGCCTCCATCCACTCACAATGAGCATACAAACCCGACTCCTCAAGATCATTCACTACCACCATTGTTGCCAACTCCATTGCCAAATGTCAACTCCCTACACTCAATCAAGGCTCAAGAATTCTCCAACCTTATTAACTTGAGCCTCCTCAACATCATCCTATCCCAAAAACTTCATCCTCCAACTATGTCTCATCCCTCTCTTGCCCAAGTGGATGCCCATGGGGGTTATTGTGCTTGTTGCATTTACAACCACAATCACTTCTAAAAGATGAAGAATGATCTTGACTACATCATTTCCATCCTCTTGTCATCCGGGTTTCTACAAACCTTACCCAATAACCCATCTCCACCACGTCCTCGCAAGTTCTAGAGAAGCATGCATGCTCATTAATAAAACCGAACTCATCATGTGCTATCCTAGAAGATTAGACTAGGATTATGAATGTAGACTCATGTTGTAAAAGTCATACGAATGACGTTTTTATTTCTTAATGAATGAACTAGTTTATGCGTGCATATTTTTTCCCAGGTTGTTTTACTGCCGGCAGTCCCATATCTCCGTGGCGGTCCCCCAGTGATAACGGATCGTCCACCACTTTAAGGGACCGTCCGCAGCTTATATATTCCTGCCTATTCTTGTTTTGTTTGCAGGATTTCTATGTTTGCTTGCATGTTTCTTGTAACCTTTTGCAACCAAATTCCATCGATTGATTCCCGGTGTCCTCATCAAGGGGGAGCATCAAGCTAGGGGGAGTCATCATGATGCCGTCGCATTCTTGACGAAGCCTTTTTGATTCTACAAAAAGGGGGAGAAGAAAACGAAACTCGTTTTGAAAACTCATTAACATCTAGTTTTATCTAAAATGAGTTTATATTTTGTAATCATCAAAAAAAGGGAGATTGTTAATACAAATAATGTCAAAAACATCATTTGCAATATTCGGTCTCTTCTAGTTTTGATAATTACAAAATACAAACACACGTTACATAAAACTACGTTTAATAAGTTTGTGATCGAGAAAACTCGTTTTCGTCTTCAACATCACTTAAGGTATGTACAAACATCTACCAACTTTTGTATGTGATCAAAGGACTTATTTTTCACCTAAACTCTACATTTTCATGTCACAAAACATTTTTACAAAAGTATTTTTGTATAATTTAAAGAAATGTTTTATTAAGAAAATGTTTTCAAATTTCAAATTCATAACAACCATATTTCCCGCTCAAAACCGACAAAGATTTTTCACCAGATAAATTTTCACCACGTCAGTACAAAAATGGGAGCGTATGTCGGGTCGGTCCCTTAAATAGGTCGACGGTCCCTTATCGATAAAGGACCGTTTGGTATTTACGGGACCGTGGTCTCTCTCCTAGCGTCTATAAATACAGAACTGTTCACTTTCAGAAATCTTCACCTCTTATGCACTGAAACTTTCTGTATTGCAAAATCCTTTCCAAAACATAGTCTTTGATCACATTATTGGGTTCTTAGTTGTTTACAAGTGATCACACTCATCATTCTTCTATAGTGCAAGAGAAGAACATTCGTTGTATTCAAGAGACGAAGTGTTAGAGAAGAGTCTTACTCATTGTTGCGGATCCATCATCGTTTACATTCATTAATTCTTGTATGTAATAGGACTTGAGTGCAAGTCTTATATTGTGTATTGTGTTATATCGTGCCATCGTGTTGGTATGAGATGTGAAGCCATGTGGGCTTTGTTAGATTGGTTCTAGCTAGGAATAGGACTCGACATTCCGCTTAGTGTCGTTAAACTTGGTGTAAGCTTGTGTAAGGTTTGTTCGGTCATAAGGGAGCGTGTTGATATAGTGTTTGTGAAACTCTCGAGTGTGAGACTCGAGGAGTGGAGTAGGGACGAAGGAGTGAGCTTCGTGGCCGAACCACTATAAATCCGCGTGTCACGGTTTGATCTTTCCTTGCTTTACCTTTACTTATTTACTCGTTATTCATTGTATTTGTTGTTGGTTTGAATTCACATAAATATCGAATCGAACAATTTTCATAAACACAACTTGTAAAGTAAATTTTCTAAAATGAAATTAATAACGGTGAAACTATTCAACCCCCTCTTCTAGTTTCTACAGTATTTTTTAAAAAAACAACTTGTAATAGACTTAAAAAGTTACTATGAGTGATCAAAATAAGTTTACAGCGAGTTTTGGGTACTTTTGGCAAGATTTATAGGTTTCCGGCAAGTTTGACCACCATTGACCGCCGTTGATCGCTGTTGACCACGGTTGACCTATTTGTTTGACCCAGTTACATAAATCGGCAAGGTCGGTGGCCTTGTAGCACCTAATCGGCGATTAATCGGCCTTGTAGACCTTTTTTTGCAACACTGATATTTGCCATTAAAACCTTTTCAAAATCTTTACTTTTGACTCAAAAATGGCAACAAACCAAGGAATCGAACTTGCACCTCAATGGGCAAATTTGACTCTGGGTGATGTACAATTTAAAACCAACAATGTTGTAGGCAATTTTCAATACCCATCAAATGTCCCTGCCTACAAAAACATAATGAAGTTTTTATATAATTGCCCTTTGAAAACAGCTTTCACCTCCACCCCCTATTTTCACTACCGAAACTACCTCAGGGAGTTTTGGGCCACTTCTAGAGCCTATGACCCGACACCTTCCACTGATGAGAACGAGGCAAGACCCCTCAGGGAGTTTCTCATCAGCTTTTCACTTTTGGATGGGGCAAGAAAATTTACCTTGGATTTTAAAACTTTTTGCTCTTCCACAGGGCTTGATTACAATAATGGAGTTTATGTAGAGTACCCTGACTCAGCCACTGTTAAGGCTGAGTTAGCAAAAATTGCTTTTACACCAAGTTCCCTGGATAAGACCCCTGTTACCAAAAACTAATTTCCCGTAGCTTGGAGGATCCTGTTCACTTTTATGATTCAGGTCCTCAGCGGGAGTCATTCATCCACTGAGCAGATTAACTCTTCTCAGTTGATGATGGCATATAGTTTAATGGCAGGGCGGAAGATCAACATCGGTGAGATCATTTACAGTGATCTTGTAACTAGGCTACAGAAAGACACCAGGGTCAACTATGTTCCATACCCAGGTTTCTTTCTTGTGCCTTCCAAGCGTTACTGGGTTGTAACTACACTCATGACCATACTTTAGGTTTCGTACCTGCTGTCCTGAGTGCATCAAACTTTTCAAAAGACCCATCCGTAGTTACTGAAATTGAATTGACGGGTCCAATGGTTGCTGTAAACAACCGGAGGAATTCAGTGTCTCCACCTCTCCCCTCAAAGAAGAGAGGGAAGTCTCAGACTGTGTCAAAGACCAAAACAAAGACACAGGGCCCTGAGGCTTCAGGAGCACAGGCTAAGAAGCCCACCAGGCCCCTGACCAAAAAGCCACCCAGTGACCAGGCTCCACCACCCCCGGTGACAATGAAGGACACTGATAAATCACAGTCAGTGCCCTTGGTCCCAAATACTACTCTCCAAGATCTAGAAGGAAATACACAACCCGCTAGTAGGGGAGCGCCTTCCACCGTTCCTAGTGATGGCACTGGCCAAAACCCACTAGTGCCTGAAGGGACAACCGGGGACAAAGACTCAGGGGAAAACAAACCACCCGCTGATATGGAACCAACACCCCCCCATGGAGTTGCGCATTCCTCAGGGACTGACCCTAAGGACCAGGTGGATAAAACCCAATCCGCTGGAATTGAGGGGTCAGGCCCTGACCACAACCAAGGCGAATCTTCTTATGAAGAGGAGCTGGCTAACCCATTTTTGCAGATTCAGTCTATGGCTGACCTTCAGGCTGTCTTGCTTTCTGAAAAAGAGAGTGATGAAGTTTTTGAGGCTGGAGATGATGTGGACATGGATACTGAAGTCCAAACCGCTAAACAACCACATCAGTCTCCTCCTAAGCCTGAAGAGTTGCCTTTCTTTGAAGGCTCTCCCAAGCCCCAGGAACTTGAAGAGCAGGAAGCCCATTCCTCTAACTCTTCCTGTCCAGTCTACTTAAGGAAGTATGACAATGTTCTTCCTCTGACTGAAAGACAACTGGTTAAGTTTTTGAGGAAGACCAATAATGTTCTCTTCCGGGGGCTCACTTATGAAATGGATGCTCAACATCGGGAAGCTGCTGTTCTTTATGCCAACCTGAAGAACTCTGTTGAAGAATATCATGATGATGTTATTGAGCATAATGTAGCACTTGGCTTCTCCCTGACAACTCTTGACACACATTTAAACAAGTTCAATGCTTCCCTCAGCGAAATCATTAAAAGCGTTGCAACTATTCAAGAATTTGTCAAGGATGACCCTGAGCTCACCAACAAACTTCTTAAGGCATCTGAGACCTATCAGCAAAACTCAGGGAAATTCACTGAACTTCTCAACTTGATGAGGTCTTCAAATGTTCAGAACCTCAATGATTCAGTGACTTCTCTCAAGGCATCCTTAAGTGGCCTCGAAAAGAATGTAGCCGACTGGGCTAAGTCTTCATCCTCAGTGGCCTGGAATCTTGGTTCACGCATGCCTGCCATTGAAGGCTCTCAGGCTTCTCTCGAAGCTAAAGTGTCTCTTATTCAACAAGACACTACGGATATCAAGTCTATGATGTCTGAGATCTTTCAGGCATTTAAAGGCACCTCTGCTCCCTCAGCTTCAGTGAGCACTCCAACTCTTGCTCTCACTGGAGTTCTAGCAATAGTTGAGGGGGACGGGATCATTGAATCCCCTGTCACAAAGACCACTAAGCCATCCACCAGCCTACCAGCTACTGATGTTGCTTCAAGAGGACCTCCTTCTCACACTGAGGGGGAGCATGTCACTCAGGCTACTCCAATTTCCTCCTTTCAGCCTCCTCTTAACAATCAGCAGGACAAGGGCAAAAACATCATGATCATACCTGAGCCTGAACCTANTAAGCCATCCACCAGCCAACCAACTACCGATGTTGCTTCAATAGGACCTCCTTCTCACACTGAGGGGGAGCATGTCACTCAGCCTACTCCAATTTCTTCTTATCAGCCTCCTCTCACCAGTCAGCAGGACAAGGGCAAAAACATCATGACCACGCCCGAGCCTGAACCTATAAGGAAACTAGTCCCTGCCTCCATGATCGTAAGGCCTAACCCTGATGAACCAGTGAAGGTCCTTTACGAAATCAATGGGGTCATGTATTATCTGACTGCTGAGCAAATTCAGGCCCATATGGAGAAAGAAGAAATGACCAGAAGGGCCACTGAAGAAGAGATGATAAACAAGCCTGCACTCATTCAAGTTGTTAATGAAGAGGCTGAAAAGCTTGGGCTGAAACCACAAATTCTAGCTGGAAGACAGGGTGGTGAAGCCTTCAAAAAGGCTCAGGATGAAGAGTTAATGGCTCTGAAAAGGAAAAGGGAGGAAAAGCTGAAAAAGGATGCTGAGGTAAGAAGGAAGAAAATTGAGAAGTATCAGTGGGTAATGACCAACAGGCTCCGACCTGAAGCTATAACTGACATCAAGATACATCCCAATACCAAACCAGCAGCCATCAGTGTCTACAGGGGAGCTGACAAAAGGTACTTCGAAACTCATGATCCTTTCAGATGTGGCGAATTTGGGATCACTGAGCTTGATGAATTGGGTCCAATCATCAACAAGAAGAACAATGCCATCGTTAAACATTTGGCAAAGTCCCTTGGCCAAAGATATGCTAACTTGGCTAAGATGCATGAGGAACTGGGCATCAAATCTCTCTTTCCTACTTAGGAAGATCAACCAACTCCTTCTCAGTCCACTGGCAGGAAAAGAAAGAAGGTTGGGACTGAGCCACTCATCAAGGTCCCTGGTCTTGATTGCAACAGAGCTCTTCCTGAAGGAGTCAAGTTCGTAAACAATCTAGTTATCGAACAACCTGAAAGGGGACTCTTCTTTACTGATGAGTTTGGTGATCAAGCCTTCCAAAGATGGGCTGATATTGAGCTTGCTGGGGTCAAAGCTATGCTAGGGTTCTTTATGATGGCATCTCCAGTCAAGAGCTCTGAAAACATGAGGTTCTGCCACGAACTGAAAGCAATGACTTAGGAGCATCCTGACAGACATGAGCTGAACACAAAGAGACAAAAGCTTGAAGCTCTGGGCTACAAATTCAACTGGTGAACCTGAAGTGAATCTGCAAAACAACCTATCCCTTTGTATCTTTTGTTTTTTAGGACTGTAATAGTAATGAATGAAAGTTGAAGTTTTATGTTTATCAGTGTCCTAATATTTAGATACTCAGTGTGAGAAGAAGACCCTTGCTCACTCACACTGAATCATAAAACACTTAGGCTATTTGTATATCCAAATAGGGGAGACTGTTGGGTCACTGAATTCCCAAACTCCCTTAAACTAGGATTTGAACATAAAATAACCTAAGTGTTTGACAACCTTAAACATAATCAAGTCACTGAATGAACAGTCATTCAGTGAGTCATTTTCAAGATGCTCAGGACGAACCTAAGAAGAAAGGTTCTCCATTCAGTGAGGCGGACTCTCAGTGAGTGGCACCTAAGCCAAAGAAGAAGGTGATGGATTCAGTGAGTGATGACAATAACTCACTGAATCCCAAGTTCCTCCTCACTGAAGCAACAAATGGTTTATGACTGAAGATAAAGACATGAAGTTGCAAAGAGTGTCAGTATCCTCCCAAAGTCAAACTTTCCCTCAAGGGCTAAGGTTCAGGATGGTGTCATATCTGAGCCTCAAAAAGCACTATTGTCCTATACCCAAAATAGACTTATGTAACAGAGACAAAATACGTAAGTATTTTGTCTCAACTAGGCTTATGTCATCTTTGTCTTTATCATAACGGTTGTAATATACTTGTGTATAAATAGTAGTCATAAGGAAGAGTAAAGGTTGCGGAGTTTGTGCACTTAATGCTTAGACATTCACAAACCAATCTTTACTCTCTCCAAATAGCAACTGATCCTAAGATAGCTTAGCAGATCCATTTGTTGCTACGTAAGCTTAGCTTAAGTTTAGTGAGGAGTAACACACAGCACACTTATCATTTCAATCCAAAGTGTTTATTCCGCGAACACTTGGGTATAATTCTTTGATTGATTTCTAATAAGAATTAAACATTGAAAATATCTTGTCTATTTACTTTACGTTTGTTTTAAATGTCTTTCAAAGTATTTCACTACATTACTTAAGCATGGTGCATGTTTAGATTAACCTTATAGTTAATTTAACCGTGTAAACGGGACCAACAGGTTCGGTTTCGGTTTCGATAGCTTTTACTCGGTTTGGTTCTGAGTTTCACGTTTACCCTTATTCGGTTTTCGGGTCAGGTCGGGTTTGGTAGGTTCGGGTAGGGTTTGACCCGTTGCTCAGCCCTTGATGAACATAGAATATGATAAGTTCAAGGGTAAATTACACCGTTGGTCCCAAAGGTGTGGGCGAATTGCGAATATAGTTCTCAGATCTAGGGTTTTACACCAGTAGTCACACACATAAAATCACAAACGTTAGCCAAAAACCGAGCCGGACTATAACTGGTCCTGGCGCACTGGTGACGTGCCAGAGTGCCAACAACGTGCCAACCGTCTGTTAGATCGACTCGATTTTTGAAAGTCGTCTTTCTTTTTACCCGACAAATGTGGTTCTTTCAATACAGGTATGAATATTATAATTGAGTTATTAGAAACACTCGAAATGAAGGTTAGACTTAGATACAAAATTATGACCTTCCGTTTTGACAAAATTACAACATAATTTATTTTATCAAAAGCCTCTAGCCAAGGCTAAAACTCTTTTTCCAAACCTAGGACATTCGTACTTTCAATATAACACCAAACAAAAGTATTCATTTGACCATAATCCGTGCATACGTCTTCTCTAATCACGTAACGGGTTTATTGCCTTATTGGTCAAACAAAGTGAAAGGCCACTTTGCTTAAACGCATTATTTCCCGCTATGGGATATGCTTTACTTGAGATGCAAAACACTTAGCTTGTTTACATCAAGATGATTAGCGATCATGTTAACGGACCATCAGATTGCCTTTACAAGTTCTCATAACCTTAAAGGACTTTCTATAAATACTTGACCATTTTCTCGATTTGGTCCAAGTCAAGCAAGATACCCCAGGTCCACCCTGAGAATTCCACACTCAAGTCGATTATCCTCTCATGTAATTGACACAAACCAACTGAGTCGACTCGTGACCGTTACCCCAACTCGTGATTCCTATCACACTTTAAAGTCCTTACCGAACGTGAAAATCGAACGATTGACCACCCCAAACCCTCAATACTTACTTTACTATACGTAAACAAGAATGTCCATTAACATTTATTTGCTAGTTATCTTTCTCTTCTTTCATGTATGACTTTTCGAAGATACTGAACATAATTATTGATTATAGTTGTTAAAAGTCATAAAGTGTTATTGTTTTTATATGAAAAACGTGTGCAAACTTGGAGTATACAACTTTGTTCAAGTGAAATTCTTGAGTAAACAACTAAACATCTCTACTAAATAATGTGAAACTCAGGGTGCGTTTGGTTTGATACTTTGGTACGGGTTTTAAGTTTGATGCGACAATAATATATTGTTTGGTTCATTCTTTTAACAAAAGGAATGATAGATGAAATGAAATTTCATTCCACATCAACCTGGAGGTTTTTGGCAAAACCTATGAGACCTACCACTTTCTCCTCTCACATACCATTTTTATTTAAATTTTTAAATGATATTTTTTATTATATTTTTATTATAAAATACATTTGATAAATATATTTTCTCTCTCCAAATCTTAAACCAAATCCAAATCCTATTCCAAACCCACTTATAAACCAAACGGACCCTCAATTTATGGGTGGTCATGCTAGCTTTACCGAAATCAATAATTTTTTTTTGATTTCTGTATATAAATAAAATATTAGGAATGATAAACACTCACGTTTCATTTTCTTATAATTAAACTTGATGACTAGAAGGGTATATTTGGAAGATGATAATATTCATGCCGAAGCCATTTGGTTTATGCCTTTTGGATTCAAGTAAGTATTTCATTTTAAGGGTCCGTTTGGTTTATAAGCGGGTTTTGAATATGATTTGGATTTGGTTTAGATTTGGATTTAATGTAGGTTTAGGAGAGATAAATTATATTAATTTAATAATAAAATTTGATTTAAAAATATTATTTAAAAATAAAAAAAGGTATATATGTGTGAGAGAGAAAGAGTAATATGTTGTAATAAAAGTATGTGAGAGAGAAAACCCACCATCCCCCTTTACTTTTACTTTTGGTGGGCCCTCTCCACTATTTAAATGCCAAAGTCATATAACAAACAACAACTTTCACCATAAATACCAAATCCAAATCGAAAACCCACCAACCAAACGGGCCCTAAATTTTACTCCGTAATTGTTTGATTTAAGTTATTTGTAATTAAAGTGGGGCTAGTTATGAAAGATTGATTCATGACAAGTAAAGTATTTTTTTCAAATCCAGCCTATAATTGACCTCACATCTATATTTTTACTTACAATCTATGTATAAATCAATTATTAAAAAGCAAAAATCATCCTACTTTTTTCCAATAAACCGACTCTAAATCTAATTTCAAATCCTTTTACAAACGAAACAGGCTCTAATAATAAATGTATATTGATATTTTCAAATAAAATATTCAAGATATTTAATGCTCTCTAACCTATAACTAAAGACACAAGTTAGAAAAACTCGAGGCCTGTTGTTTGACGGGTATGAAAAAAGTTAATGAAATAAATCATGTATATTGTTATTTAGTTGATTATGGGCCTATCACAATAAAATAAAAATATATGTTGATATCCTTCGACTCATACAATTCAAAGAGGGTGACTTTTGTTACTTTTTTTTTTTTTTTACTTTTTTTTCCTACTCTTTTTAGTGGGTCTCAAGCAGTGTTTTAAAAGACGTGCCAAAGTGCGCCAAGGCGCGAGGCGTGGCTTCGCCGTTACGAAATGGATCTTGGCGGCGACTCTAGGCGTAGCGTGGGATAAGGTGCGTCTTTTGGTAAGGCGTGGCGCCATTTTTAGAAGCATTTAGGAGATTTACGGTTTTGGGCTTTAATTTCTAGTATTTGGTCTATTTTCTTCTTTGGGCCTTGTAATTTCAAAACTTAATTTCTACTTGGCCTCGTATTTGGACCTGGCTATTTGGGCTTTAGTATTTGAAATTGCTCTTAAAAAATGATATATAAATATAAATACATAAATCTATAAATATTTTTTTGCCGCTTTAAGCACGCCTTAAGAAAGGTCAAGGCTTCGCAAAGACTCGTAAAGCTTGAGGCGTGACTGTGCCGCCACACCACGCCTCACGCTATTCATAACATTAGTCCCAACCCATTATCATATATTTATTTCATATTTTTAAGATTAATAATTTTAATTTTAATATATATTTTATTTAATTAAATACATATTTTATTTTTTAAAATTTTCTCTCTCTCTCTCTCTCTCTCTTTTAAATCAAATCCACATCTATGTACAAATTCAAACCCAAATCAAAATCATAAACCCACACAAAAAGGGCCCTCATTTATTTGTCCAAAACTGCTTTTGAAACTTTTTGTGATTTGGGAGTTGGTACCATGCGTCTTTTTTTACATTTGGCTTTGTTAATTAAGGTCCCAATTATTAATGTTGTTGATTATTTTCCACAATGAAAAGAATTGTAAAATGAAATTTCAGATGCATATAACAGATCATTGACATGTACTCTTTAATATTTATTCAAATCGATTCCATATTCATGAAGAAAATGTAAGTCCATTGTGACCTGCCAAAATGCATAAACATGTTTCTTTTGAGAGCCAAAATACATGAACATGTTTCTTTTGAGAGAAAATTTAGAAAACCGCAAACCGGCTAGAAGAGGACAAGAGGTACACACAACAAGAAATCAAACAAGTATGAGTTTTTTTTTTTTNTTATTTGAGATGTCAAACTACAACATATTTGTCTTAGGGGGCCAATTCACATAATTTTCATTTTTAACATTTGTGCTAATAATGTTTACCACTACACTGTGTAAGGGTTAGAGATATATACTTGTAACTAAAAATTCTTTTTTAGGGGGAAAGGGGAGGAGCATAACCCCTCCCGATCTCCACTAAGTTTCGTCCCTGATTGTAGGATACGGTTTATAATATGATCCTTCGCCATTGAGTTTATTCTAGGCGTCAGGGGATGTCGTCATTTCACACGAGGTCCTAATAAAAATGTAACTTTCATGAAAAAGTATACTACAAAATTATTGAGAAAATAAAGCGGGTTGGTGAGGAGATACATTTAAAAGCTAAGGGTGTGTTTGTGGGAGAAAAGATCCCAAACACACTCTAAACCTCTAAAGCTTAAAACTTTTCGTCAGAATGGGCGAGAAATAATTGATTTGTGAACATAGGTACATAGTTTCTTGTGATCAGATTGGTGTAATTGCTTAACATCAATTTTAGTTGTGCATAAATTGAGATAATATAATCTCTATCAATAAGCATTTCCTACTTTTACCACAATAATAATGACTAAATGTATTTTCTGAACATACAAAATCTTAAGATTTTAAATATGTGATGAAGATTCATCACAACCTTTTTTAGCATGAAAGTCTAAAGATCTTACTGTTGCGTATACTTTTTGAATCACGAGATTTCTATTGTTGTTAGTAGAACACTCCGGACAATCATGAGCTACAATATTTATGAAAGAAAGTGACCTTTTATTGTTTTACTTCATTGTGGTCAAGGTTATGAAATGGGCAAATATATAAGAATTAACTAGGATGAGTAAAAAACACGTGTAAAAACTATCAAGATCACAACACAACAACGAATATTGCATTCAACCAACCTTTCCATGTGCTTATTTTATTAACAAAAGCTATAGCAATTAGTCCTCAAACAGTGCTAGCCAAACACACAAAGAAAACAAATAGTCCCCACAAATGGATGATATCTAAACCTCGCTACAAAACACTCAACGCTCAAACCACAAGATCAAATAAAGAGCTTTATCTTGTGTATGAAAGAATACAATAAGAACAAAGAATATCCAAGATGATATCACAAAGACAAAGTGTGAATACACAAACTAAACTAGAGAGAATTAAAGAGACAACAAATTGCGAGAATGAAGTTATCAAACCCTTCAACCCTTATATACACCAAAAATACACTTCAACCGTTGATCTTTATAAAACCTGTCAAACAAAAACACACTTATCAAACTGTTAAAATAAAGTGCAAGAATGGTCCCGCACTTATAACAAACCATGAGATGAATTAAATCAATATATTTTTAACACCCCTTCTCAGCCTCATTGTTTGAACATGTCCATAAGACCAAGTTTCTCACAAAACAACTTATGTCGAGCAATGCTCAACCCCTTTGTAAAAATAAACTTGATTAGCAGATGAAACTTTAATAGTTTAATAACACTAGATGACACCTTTTCTCTCACAAGGTGTACATCTATTTAAAAATTTTGTTTTTTTTTCATGAAATACAAGATTTGCAGCAATTTGAATTATTGCACTACTGTCACAATATAGATCAACAGGAAACAGACCTTCAATTCCTAGATCCTTAAGAATGTTGAAATCCAAATAATTTCACAAGTAGTAGATGTCATGCATCTGTATTCAGCTTCAGCTGATGATTTGAAAATTTTAGCTTGTTTCTTGCTTTTCCAAGAAATCACCTCATTATCCAAATAAACACAAAACCTAGAGACAAACTTCCAAGAAACTGGACATTCTGCCTAGTCTGCATTTGAAAAAGCACGCAGAGTGAGACTACTTTCTTTATAAAATTGTATTCAAGTTCCTAGTGCATGTTTTATATACCTTAAGACTCTTAATGCAGCTATAAAGTGTGACTGAAGATGAGAAAAACTGCATATGCTGCTAAGACAATGTGAAACATATGCAATATCTGGTCTAGTAATAGGCAAATAAATGAGCTTACCCACCAGTTTTTAATATTTAGTCATACTTGGTAATAGCTTATCAGTTTCAGTTTAAATATGATTTAAAACAATATTTTATTGTAATGAAGTAGCAGGGGGCTTAAAAGCCAAAAGACCATATTCACAAAGCATTTCTAAACATACTTCATTTGTGATAGATAAAGACCATCTTTATTTTCCAAACCTCAATTCCCAAAAAATATTTTAAAATACCAAGATCTTTGATCATACATTTTGAACTTAGAAAAGTTTTAAAGTTATCAATTTCATGCAAATCGTTCCCAGTAATCACAATATCATCGACATATACCAACAGATCAGTAAATTGCCCGTTCTTACTCTTAACATTCAAAGAATAGTCATGCTTACTCCGCACAAACCCATGCTCAAGTAAGGCAGTGGTTAACTTTTCATTCCATTGCTTAGAAGCCTACTTTAGACCATACAATCACTTAAATAGTCTGTACACTTTAGTTTCATCTTTATCATAAAAACCGGGGTGGTAAAGACTTATAAACTTCCTCATGAGGTCACCTTACAAAAAAGTATTATTAATGTGCAAACATGGCCAGTTATTATGAACACCTAAGCTAATAGGACACATAACTGTAACCATTTTGACAACATGACTAAATGTTTCCTCATAATCCAGACCTTCCTTTTGACTATAGCCTTTTGGCAACAAGTCGGTCTTTATACCTATCAACTTCTCCAGTGGACTTATATTTGATTTTGAAAATCCATTTACATCCAATAGGCTTTCTACCTACTGAAAGTTCAGTCAAAACCTATGTATTGTGTGCAAATCCTCAATTTCAAGGTTCATTGCCTCAACCCAATTTGGGTTCTGAAAGGCTTCATAATAAGACTTAGGTTCCACAAACTTATTTAAGGTAGTAGAAAGACAGTAAGTAATAGTAGACAATGTTGGGTCTGGTTTTTGACCCAATGGTCTCTAACAATGTATTTAAACATAAAATAGCCTAATCAAGCAAGTCTCTGATATAAGTCAATGAGAACAACACTCACTGATAAGGATCAGAGAGTAAGTCACCCTCTAATGGAAATCAAAATGTCTTACTCTCAGATGGTTATCAGAAAGTGTTACTCCCTGATGGTTATCAGAGATAACACCCTGATGGTTGTGAGTGATAAGTGCCTCACTAATGATCATCAGTGGATGTAACCTCATTGATATAAGAAATCAGTGAGAGTTCTNGATAAGGATCAGAGAGTAAGTCACCCTCTAATGGAAATCAAAATGTCTTACTCTCAGATGGTTATCAGAAAGTGTTACTCCCTGATGGTTATCAGAGATAACACCCTGATGGTTGTGAGTGATAAGTGCCTCACTAATGATCATCAGTGGATGTAACCTCATTGATATAAGAAATCAGTGAGAGTTCTATAAAGCTCAACCAACTGCCAAGCTTCAGGGAAGTCGAAGACCAACTGAAGAAACACTTTTTATAACTAATATGGTGTTAGGGAGTAAGGTACAAGGAGCTACAAACAACACCAGTGGGACAGAGGACTGACAAATGCCTAAGTTACCATGAAGACTTATTTCTATAAGGGACTTATTATCTGATGAATGGGCGGGAAACTCGTTGGGAAGATAAACGTAAGGTCTTATCAAAGGACGAAAAAGCATGATCTTGGGTACAAAAGTTGTCAGCATTGGAAAACCAAATGCACGCTCCACCTAGTATACTAGGCACGTGTTATCTACTCCAAGGCCGGGTAACCACTTTACCCATGTGCATCCATAGTCTTCCTTGGTCTATTTAAACAAAACTTTGTAACGGATAAGTAGGATTATAAACAAACACATAAAGTAGAAATTAACTCTATAGTTGATAGAATCCCCTCTCCTAGGAACTTCTAAGCAAAGGTAGCTGCTTTTTGATTTTTCGAAAGGAGTGTTTACATTTGTCACTCAAAAGAATAGTTTTACTGAGAGCTATTCCACTGTAAATCTGTATTCTTTAATAAAATATTTATATACGTTGAAAAGTACAAATGGTGTTATTATGGTTTTGGGTGATGTTTTTACTATCCTTGTTATGAGTAGGAATATTTCGTCATTTACTCAAACCTTGTGGACCAACAAGTGGTATCAGAGCGGCTGGGTTTCTCATAATCTAGATCCGTTCTTGAGTGACTGTTAATAATCCGTAGCCGTTCTTGAATGGCGGCTAATAACACAAATCCAGGACAATCCTCTTCCAACCCCACCAAAATCTTCTCTTCCATAAATATTTTTTCTTTAATTCTGCAAGATCAGGCTCTATTACAATGATCTTGTAAGAATAAATAAGCACTAGTAGCCTCCACTCTAACTTCTATTACCACACTCTAGTTAGCTCTACTGAGTACAATACTCAAAAGCAATCAGAGTGGTTATGACAAGTATGAAAATTATGTTGATTTTTAGTAACCAATACTGGTAGAAAGGAGCAGCACGAGGCACTTAGATGGTGAAATAAAAAATGATTGAAGAGGGAGCATCAGGGTAAGGATGGTATTGTATTCAGACTATACTTAATGGCGCATCAGGGACTGTTCATGTAGTCGTACAGTTACCGATCTTCAAGAAAAGTCACTGAAGGAAACAACAACAAAGTATCATATGTTAATGATATCTCTTTTAATACTTTGTTGCATACGAGTTTGTAAGTAAAAGCCGTTATGCTCACTTACAAACCATTTAATATAGGCTATTCCTGAGTTTAAACATGAGGAGACTGTGAGCTTGAAAAGCTTGTCTCTGATTAAGTTTCAGAATAGCCTAAACACTATCATAAAGAAGCTAAACCAATGGTGACTCTGATCTATGACATTGAACGTTCAAGGTCAGAGCCTATTTCTTCTTCAACAAACAATGAGGAATTAGACTGTAATTTTTTTTATCGTTTTATTTCTTGTTGTAAATCATTATGTAAGAAGAAGCCGTTATGCTCATTTACTACTAATTTAGATTAGGCTATTTGTATATTCAAATAGGGGGAGAGTTTTGGGCTTGATTTTCGACTCAATGGTCTTTGACAATGTATTTAAATATAAAATAGCCTAATCAAGTAAGTATATGATATAAGTAAGCGAGAACAACACTCACTGATAAGGATCAGAGAGTAAGTCACCCTCTGATGAAAATCAAAATGTCTTACTCTCTGTTGGTTATCAGAAAGTGCTACTCCTTGATGGTTATCAGAGATTACACACTGATGGTTATCAGAGATTACACCCTGATGGTTATGAGTGATAGGTGCCTCACTAATGATCATCAGTGGATGTAACCTCACTGGTATAAGAAATCAGTGAGAGTTGTATAAAGTACAACCAACTGCCAAGCTTTAGGGAAGTCGAAGACCAACCGAAGAAACGCTTTGTATGACTGATGCGGTGTGAGGGAGCAAGGTACAAGGAGCTACAAACAACACCAGTGGGAGTGAGGACTGCGAATGCCTTAGTTACCCTGAATAATTATCTCTATAAAGGACCTGGTATCTGATGAATGGGCGGGAAACTCGTTGGGAATATATGCTTAAGGTCTTATCAAAGGACAAAAAAACAAGATCTTGGGTACAAAAGTTGTCAGCATTGGAAAACCAAACGCACGCTCCACCTAGTATACTAGGCACGTGTTATCTACTCCAAGGCCGACTAACCACTATACCCATGTGCATCCACAGTATTCCTTGGCCTATTTAAACGAAACTTTGTAACCGAGATAAGTAGGTTTCTAAACAAATACATAAAGTAGAACTTAGCTCTATAGTCGATAGAATCACTTCTCCTAGTAACTTCTAAGCAAAGCTAGCCGCCTTTAGATTTTTCGAAAGGAGTGTTTACATTTGTCGCTCAACCGGAATAGTTTTACTGAGATTTATTCTAGTGTAAACCTTTATTCTTTAATAAAAGATTTATACACGTTGAAAAGTACAAATGGTGTTATTATGGTTTTAGGTGATGTTGTTACTATCCTTGTTACGAGTAGAAAGATTTCGTCATTTACTCAAACCTTGTAGGACAACAGACAATTTAGAATAAGTGACATATTTTTCAAGATCATACTTAACACTACTACTACTGATGCGCGGGATTGCGACCACGCACTAGGGTTTTACCTCTCAAGGGATCTTGAGAAGCTTGCAATCCCCACCAGGCAGTGTACCTGACCGATGTAGTATAGTGTAGTGGCAAGTAACGGGGGATTGATCGTTCTCTCAGGGAATAGTGTCGTTAGGATTGAAAAGCTACTCTAATAGGTCTAGGGGTGAGGGAAGATTCTTTTTGTATTTTTATATTTTTAAGAAAGCAAGTAAAAATCTCGGTTTTGAAGGAGTGGGCGGAATTAGTTGCTAGTCAACTAACCCAAATTACTACTAATGCAAGTAAAATAAAATAACAAGAAAGTAAATGGTGGTGAAAACTATATGGAGAGAAGTGTGTTTACTTAGATTTCCTTACTCCCTAACTATCTTTTACCGATTGATTAGTGTGTATTAATTGCGTGGATGACGGATTGTATTCCTTAATACCATTCGTAGGGGTGTGTACGGACTTCCCCTAACTCTATGAGATCCTACTTCACTCCTATGTCGAGCCGGCTAAGAAGCTCCTAACATGGGATCACTAGAATTCACTCATGCATTAAATACAATCAAAATAACCTTAGTACACCTTGGTTCATGTTTCTTAAGACGTTCAAGCATGTTACCAACCGGAAGTCTGCCAGTTTTCTTAAGCCTAACATCGATAATCACCCATCCAATACAATTAATAACACACCATTCAATCAATAATCAATAGTTAGGTTTCATTAGATCTAAGCAAACACAAAGAAAATCTAGCCTAGCATGTTAAACAAAAGACAAGAACAAGATAGAATCAAACAACACATAGACATATTGAATGATTAATTGATTACTTATCTTCAATGTAACATGAGAGATCCAAGGGTATAAAACCCTTAAAAAAGCTGCAAAAATCGTCTAGGGTTTACCCTTAAAAGTTTCCCACAAGTTCCACACTTAATGACTAAAAATTATGAGAATATATATAGAAAATCAGACTTGACGGCGTCTCGTTACTGCCTTGACGCCGTCACCTCGCCGTGGTTAGGGTTTCTTGATGGCCTTCTTGACGTCGTCCCTCTTTAATCCGTTCTGGCTTATCAAGGCTTGATGGCGTCACATCAATGCTTGACGCCGTCAAGGGTACTATTCAGCAGATTTTTGGCACTTTGTCGAATTCTTCACTTTTATGCTCCAAAAACGTCCAAAATGCTTCCTTTTCCAGAATTTCTCTCCAAAGTACCTAAAATGCCAAAAGAAACGATTTAGGGCAATATTTGATCAAATAAATACGATTTAGGGCTTAAATGACCCCCGAAAAGCGGTACACTTTTCGCCTCATCATATACCCTTACACTTGAGATTTGCTTGTCCTCAAGCAAATGCGCTTTTATTCTAATCAAAATACAAGTTAGGGGTGATTTAACACTAATATAAAAGTAATTACAACAAATAATCATTCCACTTTAATCATAATAAGCACAGAGATTACACACTAGCACCTCACAAGTAGTGTTTAGATACTCACATCTCTCAGGTGTCATAGAATTATATCTTATAAATGAAAATGGACAATATCACTCACTACCTGTCATAGCAAATAGATTACCATAGGCTTGGGAAATGATCGAAAACCTTCTCCACTAGGCGTAAGCACCTAAGATAAACTATCAAAGAGGACTTTACAAAAGGGTTGTAATGAGGTGTAGGGATATGATAAACACGGTTTTGTTGGAAAAGGGAGATTTTACTGGTGGCGAGTTAAAGATCTTGATTAATTACATGTACAATATGGCGTTGCTAAGCCAAGACTAGACTCGACTAACGCTAATCAAAAATTAATAAAACATAAAATAAACATAAAAAGAAACGGGATGACAGTCCGTATGTTTTTTTCTACTTCTCTTTTTCTCATTTTTTTGTATTTTTCTTGATTTTTCGATTTTTTTTTCATACACTCTTACCCTACCATCCAAAATAATACATCATAGGGGCCTCGGTTCTCCCCTTACACTTGAACTTTTACATACTTTACAAATAACTATTCTAATGACTCGAATTAAGATAATCGAAACACTTGGAGTACTTTTAAAATATTTAGCACATATGGGGGTAATAATGCGGTTGTTCTTCCCCAATTACTCCCATTATACTAGTACTTTACCTCATGAGTCCCAATCCGTCCCCAAAAAAAACAATATGTAGCAAGGATATGACCTCGACTTAGCCAACCATGTAATCAATTAGGATAAATAATAAGGGTTTAACAATTGTTGTCAAATAATTGCACTAAAGTGATGCATAAAAGGTAGGCTAAGGCGATTGGGTGTACATTTAAGTGGGGGTGTAACAAATTCTTTCTTTTAAGTAAAATGCTAAAAGTTAAAACGCAAGGAATAGGCTCCG
>LBNU01018079.1:23746-35487 GCA_014162995.1 Artemisia annua | reverse complement strand
AAACAACACATAGACATATTGAATGATTAATTGATTACTTATCTTCAATGTAACATGAGAGATCCAAGGGTATAAAACCCTTAAAAAAGCTGCAAAAATCGTCTAGGGTTTACCCTTAAAAGTTCCCCACAAGTTCCACACTTAATGACTAAAAATTATGAGAATATATATATATAGAAAATCAGACTTGACGGCGTCTCGTTACAGCCTTGACGCCGTCACCTCGCCGTGGTTAGGGTTTCTTGATGGCCTTCTTGACGTCGTCCCTCTTTAATCCGTTCTGGCTTATCAAGGCTTGACGGCGTCACATCAATGCTTGACGCCGTCAAGGGTACTATTCAGCAGATTTTTGGCACTTTGTCGAATTCTTCACTTTTATGCTCCAAAAACGTCCAAAATGCTTCTTTTTCCAGAATTTCTCTCCAAAGTACCTAAAATGCCAAAAGGAACGATTTAGGGCAATATTTGATCAAATAAATACGATTTAGGGCTTAAATGACCCCCGAAAAGCGGTACACTTTTCGCCTCCTCAACTACCAACAAAAAAGTCATTCATCTTAGAAGGCAAATTTTTTGCCTACTAGATCTCCTCATAACAGTTTGTGGTTCTTTCCCAATATTACCAGGACCCTCACCATTTGAAATGTTTTGACTACTGCCCTTAACAGTTTGTGGTTCTTTCCCAATATCACTACCTTTCACATTAGAAGTGTGCCCCTCTTAATCATGGGGTCTTTTCAGATCCATGGACATAAAAAAAAAATTAAACTCCAGACTCATTTGACTCTTTAAAATTTGTTATATACATTTAAAACATTTGCAGACTTCATTTTAAAAGGAAAAATAGTTTCATAAAATTTTACATCTCTAGAATAAAAAATAGTTTTATTATCATGACCATACAACTTGTAAGCTTTTTTAATACTAGGAATATCGATTAAAACACATTTTCCAGACCTGACAGTAACTTTATCATTGTTGTTTAAGATAGTAGAGTAACACACAGATCCAAAAGATCTTATATGAGAGAGACTAAGATCCTTACCATACACTAGAAAATAGGGGGAAGTACCAGACAAGACAACACTGAGAATGGTAACCTATTAACAAGATATACGACGGTTAGCACACATTCAGGCCACATAGACAGAGGAATCCCCCTCCTCTACCCCCAAATCATAAGACTCCTAGGAATATTCGAAAGGTGTTTATGTTTCCTTTCAGCAATCTCATTTTTCTTAGGAATGTAAGCACAAGATGTTTGATGAATAATACCCAGATTATTAAACATATTAGACAGTGATTATTAACAAACTCAGTACTATTATCAGACCTCATGTCTCTAATCTTTTTCCCAAACTGAGTAAAAATTAATTTTATAAAACTTTCACTATAATCACCAACTTCAGTCTTTGACTTTAGCAGATACACCCAAACTGCCATGCTGAAGTCATCAGCCAAAGTGAGAAAGTACTTATACCAATCCTTACTTACAACCTTGTAAGGACCCTAGACATCACAATGGATTAAATCACCAACAGATCAGACTTATGACAGTTAAGGGAAATGGCTCCTTAGTATGCTAGGCCTTGTGACATACTGTTAATACAAATAATGTCAAAAACGTTATTCGCATTATTCGATCTTCTTGTGTTTTGATAATCACAAAATATAAAGACATGTTACATAAAGTTACGGTTAATAATTTTTTAACCGAGGAAACTCGTTACTTCCACGAAGATCCTACAACGTCACTTCAGGTATGAACAAACTTTATACCGTCATATGTTTGGTGATCAAAGAAGTTTTTATTTTCTTATAAACTTACATTTTTAAGTTTGACAAAACATTTTCACAAAAGTATTTTTGTGTTTTTAAAGAAATGTTTTATTAAGAAAATATATTTAAATTCAAATGTGTAACAGCTATTTTCCCCCCCAAAATAGCTAAAACTACACCAGATAAGTTTTCACCACGTCAGGACAAAAAGGGAGCGTTTTTGTCTGGACGGTCCCTTAAAGGGGTCGGCGGTCCCTTAGTGATAAAGGACCGTCGCCTATTTACGGGACCGTCAGGCCAGTCCTGTCGCCTATAAATACTGAACTGTTACACTTCAGAAAACAAGGTTTTTCACACACAAAACTTTCTGTTTTTATTTTCCCCTTGAGTCTTTGATCACTATAACATGTCGGTATATGTTTATAAGTGATTTCCTCTTACGTCAAGTGCAAGAGAAGAACTCTCGACATCAATGAAGTCTCGAGATGTTATAGGTGGCCACACACAAATGTAACAAGTGTTACGGTGATAGGTTCTGTAAATAATGTCATTGTTATCCGACTTGTGTGTGAGTCGAGGAGGGGATATTTGTGTGAACTTGGATGGTGATGTAGATCCAAGAAGTGTTGTAACTAGATTAGTTCATGTATTGGTGTGAGGAGAATGATGTCCTAGTGTGTAGGATAGGATCTTGTCGAGTTATTATGTAAAGACTTGGATCGGGTGATGATCCAAGTGAGTCATGTGTGTAGTCTTGGTTCGGGTGAAGAACCAAGTATGTCTAGTGTGTGAAGGCTTGGTTCGGGTGAAGAACCAAGAGTGTCAAAGTGTGAAGGCTTGGTTTGGGTGAAGAACCAAGTGTGTCAAATATGTGAAGACTTGGATCGGGTGAAGATTCAAGATGGACAAGAGTGCTTGTTCGTGTGGCCACGTGGGCCTTGGAGTAGATTGGTTCTAGCTACGATTAGAACTCGACATTATGCTTAGTGTCGTTAAGCCTTGTGTAAGCATGTGTACGGATTGCTCCGCCTGAAGGAGTGTGTTGATATAGTGATTGATAACTCTCGAGTGTGGTACTCGGGGAGTGGAGTAGGACGAAGAGTGAGCTTCGTGCCGAACCACTATAAATCGCCGCGTCTCTTTGGTTGTGTTCTTTCCTTACTCTTTACTTTACTTGTTTGTTTATGCATGTTACTAGTTAAATTGATATCACATAACAAGTAGAATTCAACAAGTTTGCAAAAGAATATAAACCGGACCTAAAAACGGCGAAACGTTTTAACAACTAAAATGAAACGGTGAAACTATTCAACCCCCCCTTCTAGTTTCTACAATTGGTATCAGAGCCAGGTTATCAAGATCTTTAGAGTATACTGTACTTTAAAACTTGAATCGATCTATGGAGTCTGAAAGATACTTAGAAGGGATCTATTTGAATTAGTTACCATTTTTCGAAAATGAAAAATTTGTCATTTGGAAAAATGAATTTGAAAGTCATGTGAAATCAATTAGTCATAATCTTTGGCATGTCATCTCTTTTGATATTTTTAATCAATGAGAATAGATTTCGAAAATTAAGATTTCATAAGAAACTTTTGCTAGACATTGAAGTCCAAATATTGGCTTATAAAACTTAACTAAAAATTGGTTTTGACAAAACCATTTTATGAAATGTAGTAAATGATATATGGCAAAAGATTTTAAAACTTTCATCAAGGAAATGTTCAAGCCAAAGACGATGAAAATAAATTCTTAGTAAGTCACTTAATTTTAGTAGAATCGTGTACTACTATTTTGAATGTTTTTATTGTAGGTAATGTTGCCGACAAGAATCACATTAACAACTAAGTTAGTGTACTAATCAACAAGTCTTGAAGTGATGATAATGAAGAAAACTAAGTACGTGGATAGAATGCCTAAGGACAAGATGACATGACACATGTTATGATATGTGTCATTAAGGATAGCTAGAGGCCGAGGTAAGTTTTCTTACATTCTTGCCTATCATAGTTGCTTAATGAATGCTTGCTATATGCTTACGTGACTATGTGATTTATCGTTACTTGCTTGCATGCTAGATAATGTCTATATGATCATATGTGCTATATGCTTTGTTCATTAGATGCTTTGTCTAAATGCTTATCCATCTTTGGATTCAAGCAAATTATTTGGAAAAATAATGGTCTTACCACAACCATTATTTATAATGAATTTCTCGTCAATCAATCACTATAGACGATGTACACTTACTTCATTCTTTGCTTATTCTCTAGTTCTCGTCTATGATTTTTCTTAAAATTTACATGATTGATTTCTAGCCTCTCCGATGCAACTCTCATCCTTGAATTCCATTTAACGTTTTACTTCCTTCCTATTCTTCTGTTTCGACTCAGAATCTACTCCTTATTCAAGCGTATCGAGTCTTTTCCTTTTCTTCTGTCTCGATTCCACTCCATTCCCATTCCTTAGCCTACTCGTGCGTATTGAGTCTATTTTGTATCTTAAAATACACTAAGTTACATTTTAAAACAATTAGAAACCAAAGACTTGTCACAATAACTGAAACAACAAAGATCGTCAAAACTGTAAAACTTTCTGACGGCGGTCCTTAAGCTCCCGGCGGTCCCATATCGATAAGGGACCGTCCAGCTTTTTGAAGCCATATCCCGTTTTCTTCCTACAGAACACGAAAAACAAAACCAAACACCCCCTTTTTGCTGCAGAAGTGACGAAAAACTCAACCATACACTCAAAATCTTACTTACTCAAAATCAAATTAATTCAAGGTTTACAAACTCAAGATCATCAATTACCAACATTCACTAATCACTTCATTGTAAGTCAATCCATTTAATTTCACTCATTTTATTCGAATTAATAGATTAGGGTTCATATGAACACAAAATTGAAAATTGGGGATTCTCATTTCTTTGATTAAATTAACAACAATTGATGGCTAATCTAAACAATGTAGTACTAATAACACTCGAATTAACCAATCAATTAACTTACTTTGCGAATTTTGAAAATGAGTCAAAAATAAGATTATCTCCAAATTCGAATTTAATGTTGTTAATCTTGTTTAATCACGTAACGAAAACGTAGTTATACATTCTTAATACATGACAAAAATGTTTTCATAATCATGCAACAAAATGGATAGGAAATCTTGATATTAAGATCAACTTCAAAAATATTTGTGATAAATGGAATTTTACGGTATAGCTAGCCTAACGATTAACTTTATATTGGTACAACCTAGCTACACATATTAGATCATGGTTTTTATCACATGGTTAATCCAAATCTGAAATGTTTTCATAAAAAGGAAAAGCTAACTTAGGTTTTACGACAATGTTGAATTACTTCTAATATTTGTTCATTTGTTTCATAGGTTAACCATGCCACATATTTACGATAATGATCACTATCTAACTCATGTTTACATCCCAAAACTTTCATCACAACATCATTCCGACCCTAAATTCATACAAATATTCAAAGAACTTGACAAGGGACATATTCATGAGGGACGTTTCATAAGTCCACTATATGTAGATAAGGAATCCATTAACAGATGCTTTCGCAACATAGGTTTCGATTGTCTTCTGAACATCGATGAAACCATTTGTCCTAGATTTATATTAGAATTCTATAGTGGAGTCTAAATCAAACGTAGTCAGGATTACTCAATATACTTTTGGTGTACCATAGGAAGCTACGGCTTTTCTTTATCTCTTAAACAGTTTGGTCAAATCCTTGGACTTCCGTATCATGGGCAATGTGTCTATTCGGAAGTAGCCGATCTTGACTCTCTTCTCGAAAATCGAGAAGAACATGGTCCTTATCGGAGACTCATTCCCCCCAAAGACAAAATAATTAAGTCCCTTTGTGAATCATCCTCCACCGCACACCCAAATAAAATTCTCTTCACCGAACTCCGTCATTGTCTTAAAGCAATGGCAATTATTCTACGTGAGAATGTATTTTGTCTTATGAATGAAAGTGAGTATGTACCAGCACCAATTGCTCACATGCTTTACTGCATTCTTACAAGGACACCTTACAATCTTGCATACTTCTTCGCTATGCGAATTATGCAACTCGAGGATTCCAACGATAAGTTGATGCCCTACGGGATGCTTTTAACTCGTCTCTTCAACTATTTTATGGATACCTATCCCTATCTTCATAATCCTCTCTATCTATCTTACGATCGAGTCATGGCCCCCATCTCCAAACAACAAATATCATCGTTTATAAATCCTGAAAGATTACCAATCGATGATATAGTGGATGAGGAAATAAAGAAGTATCTAAAGAGACGCATGGAAGAGGATTGAAGTCAACAACTATGTATTTGTTGAAATTT
This sequence comes from Artemisia annua, assembly GCA_014162995.1. Lineage (NCBI taxonomy): Eukaryota > Viridiplantae > Streptophyta > Magnoliopsida > Asterales > Asteraceae > Artemisia > Artemisia annua. The sequence goes on along the minus strand of LBNU01018079.1, from coordinate 29,336 downwards.
ATATTGATTTCTATGATAATGTAATAATTCCTATGAATCTAAATGTTTAAGTTATCTCTTTCACACAATGTACTTGGATTTACTACGTTTATCGATTTTATGAACTAGTATTATGAGTCTGTTATGGATGAGATTATGAGATGTTTAGTTGTTTTTCAACATCTTTTGTGAATTTAATTATGAAAGGTAGAAATGAATTGAATGTATGCAGGTTGCAGAAATGAGAAACTAGGGAAAATCCTGCAAACTCACTGCCGGCGGTCCCTTATTGACTCGGCGGTCCCAAAGTGATAAGGGACCATCAGCTATTTATCATACTGTCCCTGTGGGATCACGGATTTTGCACTGTTTTCTTCTTTCCTGCAATCCTAACCTATTACATGATTATCACCACCTTACCTTGTTTAGTTAAACATCTTTATGTGCTTGAAATCTCCTAATGCATGCTTTACCCAAATCATAATTAAGCTTGATTATTTAAGCCTTCCTCATCACCCTCAACCTCATCACAACAACCATTCATATCTTCCTCATCACCTACAATGGCCTCATCTTACACTACCTTGTCAACCACAAAGAAAGAGCTCACAACACAACCTCCAAACAAAAGACCTAAACTCAAAATCATTCGACCTCAAACAACTTTCATTGACCTCACATTTTATGATTCCACTCCATCTCCTAAGACACCACCAACATCACCTCAAGCACCAAGTGCACCACTCAAAACACCATCCACCAATGGCACTTCCCACTCATCATCAAAGCCATCATCTAGCTCAAAACCAACCACTTCACCTTTCTCATCATTCATCAAAAATTTGTCACCTTTGCTTAACGAATCAAATTCGGGTGCCTTCACTATATTCGTGAGTAATCAACCACCATCTCCCACTCACTCAATCTTATCACCAAGAAACCAACTTCCACCTCAAACAAACTTATCAAATCATGCCACCACATCTCCAAATGGGCCATTGGAAAACATTCCTTCCATACCACCATCATCTCCAACTCTTGGAAATTCACTTCCCTACTACTTTGTCAACAACCACATGGTGGGGTGTGCTTGTTGCTATTATAACTTTCACCTCATTCACTTTCTTCGAGATGAATTGCACATCATGTTTGGTCACCTTGAATACCTCCTCTCTCAACAAAACACTCAACCAACTCCCCTTGCTTCCATGCCACCATCGGCAACACCTTCGGTTCCACCTTCATCCTCACCATCATCCACTCCACCATCCAATTAGATGTTTTTCAAATATCTAGTTCAAAAATAATTAAGTGGATGTTATGTTTTGGACCAAGCATGCAATGGCAGATAATTAGATGTGCTAGTTAATGATTAATATTGATGTTTAGTGTTGTTTTAGTAATGTATTGCCTATGGTTGATCATGAATGAATGATATTGTATGCCTTTCTTGCATGAAATGAATGATATGTTATGTGTTATGTTATGATATTATGTTGTGATATTAGTCAAAGTCAAACATGTAAATGGACTAAAATTACTCAACCTTAAAAATGAGAAGTTATTTGAATCACAACACATCTGCCAACCAGAAAACCTACTGGTGGCGGTCCTTTAAAGGAAAGGCGGTCCTTTATCAATAAGGGACCGTCCCCCTGTTTATGGGACCGTCCCTTGTAGTGCTAAAATTCAGATTCTACCTGCAATCTTCTATTTGATTCATGCTCTACATAACTGATTTCACACCCATATCCATTATGCTTTCTAATTACTTTCATATATACACATGTTGAACCCTTGATGATCATAGATACACATGTTGATCATATGTAAACATATAGTCATGTTAGTGTTGAGCATAGCCAAACAGATAGTCCGGTTAGTGTTAACCATAGCTAAACCGATAGTTCAGTTAGTGTTAACCATAGCCACAAAGGTAGTCATATTTCTGTTGACCATAGCCAAAAAGATAGTCCGGTTAGTGTTTACCATAGCCAAAAAGGTAGTCCTGTAGTGGTATATGAAACTGAACAAGAGTTTGGTCATCTAGATGAGGAAAAACATACACCTGTCGAGCGTATGCAAAAAGGTAAATCTATAAACTTATGTGAGACTGATGAAGACTTAGGTGATGAAAATGTAAGTGAAACAGATACTTCTGAGAGTGATGTCGATGATATTGAGAACAATCAAGATGGACACATAGTTGTTAATGAAGAGTATATTTTTGATGAGCCTGATGTTGAGGTTGCTATGTTCAAATTGATTGAGACTCCAGAGATACACACTATAGGTAGTTCTAGCCAGATACCAGATGATTTTTTTAAGAAAAATGAGATATAAGGACTCTTGAATGACGTTGAGTTTGCAAGTGTGATATTTTGCCCTTTTACACATATCTTTCCTTCCATTTTCCGAACCAAAACGACCTAAAAACCTGAAACGACCAAATAATGTTACAAATACTTTGAGTATGTTTTTAAGCGTTTCAGGTGCAAAGATTGAAAACAACGAAAAACTAAGCAAAATTGCAAATTGTCAATACAGTCCCTGAACTTTCATAAAACGTCAGAAATGGTCCTGGTTTTCAAAATGAAATTATCATCAAACCTTTGTACTATTCTAACTTGGCAATTACAACCCTTGGTAGGAAGTTTGGAAATTGGCAATTCAGACCCCGTCATTTTCAGTTAATCACAAATTGGTCCTTGTTGCAAAAATTACAACAAATGGACTCTGTTAGCTTTAACCAAAAACAATCAAACCCATAACACCCCAGCCCAAACCAACTTATAACTTTCCCAGGGTCAAACCCAGTCAACCTATCTCCCCCCTCCTTCACACCCACGTGAACCAGGTACCAGCAGCATCCCTCCTTCACCCCTAACCATACTTGTTCCCCATCTTCCACAAGGTCCCAATAACATTAATTGTTTCTCCAATATCTCACTCAAACGTGACCCTTTTGGCTTAAGAATTTGGCGCCAAAACCACTTCAAGGCCAAGATCAAATTTACTCATCCAATGGTTAAAAATGGAAGTGGAAATCAGGGAAGCAGAGGAGAGATGGAAACCTAGTTTTCTTTCTAGTATATATAGAACTTGATGTATGCATTATAGCAGGTAGGTGTATAATAGGAGTGTGAATTAATTATGCTTTGGTTAATTAGTCTTTCAAATTCGTGTTGTAACTTACATTGCCAGTTAATCAAAGAATTCCCAGTTTTTAAATACATTTGTCTTTCCAAATTTTTGTTTTTAGCTTATTTGTTTGTTATGTAAACTGCTTATTCTTGCTGTTGCTTACTGTTTATTTTGTACTCTCATGCTAATTCTGCCTACTTGAGTGAGATTTATGTTTATTTGTTGAATTTTAGTTGTAGAACTCTTAGTTGCATGCTTTTGCTTTTTAGCTTAAATTTTAGCATAACTAGATATAGCTTATGGTAGTGCTTATTTTAGAATCCCTTCAGCTTAGTTGCTTCATATAAGTTGATATTGATTTCGCATCAGTGGTATAGTTTAATTTGGTCATAATCACTATAAAAAAAACAGTTAGTATGATAAAGGGTGTTTGCACAAGGGTTGTTGTGGCGAAAAGTAGTTTGTGACCCATTTCAGATTACCATAAGCTTTGTTCAACTATATAAGTTGTTTTAAAGTAAGTTTTTACAACTCTATATAATGTTCAAGCTTTTTAGTAGCTTTCAAAAAAAAAAATGTACTGTTTTTGAAACCGCAGCTTAGGTGGAATCTGTTGTCAGCCGTTTTAGTTGCATCTTTTAGTTTAATTTAGTCCATTTAGGTTATTAATAGTTAGTGACATCTGGCCTTTAGGTTCCCTTAGCCAAAATCCCCATTTATACCCATTTTTAAACCTTTTTTTCTGTTTTGCTGTCAAAAAAAAAAAAAAAAAAATAGCCCAGCAGCCTAGAAGTTTTTGATTTTTCATTTCTTCAATTTAATCCTTTTGTCTGAAATTTGGTATGTGTTTTTCGTATTATATATTTGACCATATTTTTATTTATTTTCTGAATTTTTTTTAGCGCTTTCTGTCCATTTTCCCAACTGCAGCCATAGTGTAGTGGCTTATGTTTGCTTTTTTTGGCTTATGTAAAGTCCTTATTTTCTGTCCACTAGTGCTTATTTAGGGTTCCCTAGTAAGCCTTTTCTTGTTCCCCCTAGGATTAGCTTTAGCTTTTAGAATCATACTTAACGATTGCATGTTTCCTTTTCTATTATCTGTCACAGCAGCCTCATTTTTTACCGTTTTCATGAAGCCCACAACTTGCTCATTTCTTGAGCTCATGACCTGATATTTAGTGCTTTGTGATGCTTGCTAGGTTAACTTATTTAGATCTACAAGTTGGTATGGCTGAAGTGCTTATTATCCTAGCTTATTTCCTCAAAAAGCCCTTTACCCATTGTGCTGCTGATGCATCAGCTTGCCTGGAGCTTGTTTGATTCTTTGTGTTGCTTGATGTTTTGTTGTTTAAACGTTGTTGTTAGCTTGTTACTGATTCATTTTGGTTGTGTTTGCTAGTATTAGCTTCTAGTTTTTGCTTATGACTTATTTAGTTGGTCACTACCTCTAAAAAAAAACCATTTTGAAACATAAAACCCGTACTGTTGAAATTTTCAGTTTGTTAAGCTTGTTTGACATTTTCAGAAAAGTGGTTTCACAAAATTTGTTCAATTTGGTTGGTTAAATAAGTTTGCAAAAGAAAAAGTGAAAAAGAAAGTTTGCAATGTTAGCATCGTATTTTTATATTATGAAGTGTCGGTCATTATATTCCTGAATCGTGTAATAGGTTGCGTAAGAAAGTATTTCAAAGTTGTTTGTTCATGTTTATTAGAAAGATAGAACTACAAGGGCTAAACTTGTATAAGCATGAAATGCATAACATGCCTAGCTTCTATATTAAGAATTGTAAACCTCACTTTGGAGTTTGGATTGACATTTGTAATAACACAATAGTTCTTATTTCACACACTTGATCCTCCCTCTCTCTCTCTATACATCTCTCTTTCTCTCTCTAGATTTGGATGAAGAAGGTCGTGATTAGGTTGTAATCCAAGGTCCTACAAGTGGTATCAATCGCCAAGAGGATAGATTTAGGTTGTTTTAGATACGTATGGGTTTGTTTTAGGGTCGTTTGGATTGGATTTTGTACTCGTTAAGTTTGGTTTTTGGGTATACTTAGTGTTTTAAAGGTTTAAGATTCGGTTAGGTGTGATTGACTACATAGTTTGACTCGTTAACCAATTTCAAGCAGTACGTTTAAAAAGGGTTTTAGGGTTTAGTAGCGAGTTTGACATTTTGCAAAAACCCTCTTTTAGCGAGTTTTCGTATTTTAGTAGCGAGTTGGGTAGTTTTTCCTGCTAGCGAGTTTGGTAAAAGGTTTGGTAGCGAGTTTTGGTTAAAACTTCTGCTAGCGAGTTGTAAAATTTTACTGCTAGCGGAGGTTTGAAAACTGGTCTAGCGAGTTCTGGAGAGATTTCATAGCGAGTTTGCCTTATAATCATATGCTAGCGAGTTTCAAAACTGCCTAGGAGTTTGTTCAAACATTTTGCTAGCTGAGTTTGACACTTTTTGATAAGCGAGTTTGAA
>LBNU01018078.1:22298-38161 GCA_014162995.1 Artemisia annua | reverse complement strand
CTATACTTGAAAGAAATTGTTTGTAGACATGGTGTGCCTATTTCAATTATATCCGACAGAGATAGCCGATTTACATCGGGGTTTTGGAAGTCGCTTCAGAAGGCGTTGGATACGAATTTGGATATGAGTACGGCGTACCACCCGCAAACAGATGGTCAAAGCGAGCGAACAATACAAACTCTAGAAGACATGCTAAGGGCGTGTGTGATTGACTTTGGAAGTGTAACACCCCCAAAATTCGGGTCTAGCGGAAGCATACATGCAATGGGGTGCTACTAAATTGGTATCACAACACCAGGCACAAAGAATGGTTTTTATTTCATTAATATAAAATAAAAGTTGTCATGTAAGACATAAAGTTTACATGATATAAAAATAGTGCGGAAATAGGCCTATAAAATAGTTGAAGTAGTCCCAAATGTTCATCAGAGTCGCCTATGACCATGCCCTTTGCCAAGCGCCTTCAATTAGTGAGCTAACGCCTTAAACCTGAGAATACACGCTAAAGGTCAGCTTACGCTAGTGAGTTCATAGAGTTTAAGTTACAAAAACAGTTTGTGGAATTGACAAACAAAACGTGCACCATTCTTCAACATATAATCTGTTTGTGGAGTTTGTTGCTGCTACAAACAGTTTATATGTTGAAGATCGCTTGGATGTTTCTACGTGGATTCTTCATGGAAGTTAAGGTGGACCGCCATAGTGATATAGAAGGCTCAAGTACTCTTCTTGAGTAGTACTGTAAATTTTATATACTTTTGTCAGTATTGGTAGGTTCATTTTATTGTAAGTTATAGGAATGGTGTGTCATTCCTATATTCGAGTCTGTAAGTGTCCTAAGGGACTGAGATGAGGGAGTCACCCTCATCCTTTGTACTTCATTGTTTTTGGTGTAATATATTTTACCAGGGTGAAACATCCCTTTTACCCAAAAAAAAATTGACAAGACTTTTTAGGTTTCCGGAAAAATACAAAACTTTCAAAAATTGCAGAAAATTATAGCCTGACGCCGTCAGGTGTTAACCCTGATGCCGTCAGAAAGTTCTGACAGAATTCTCATGTTAAGTTTCCGGGAAAAATTATGGAAAAACTAGATCTTACTTCCTGTAATTCCTGCAAAAATTCATTATGACTCGATACAAGCATTTGACTCAAACAAGTACTAATATGTATGCTAATTTCATTGTTATGATTCATGTTCATTCGTTCTATATAAACCGATTTAGATTTCCCTTATGTATCCTAATGCTTTGAAAGCTACTATTCTCCAGTCTATGCCATTTGCAGAAGGTTCTCTCCCGGTTAGGTACCTTGGCGTCCCTCTTATCTCGTCCCGATTGCTATATAAGGATTGCAAGGTGCTCGTGGAAAAATTGGAGAGTCGTGTGAATGATTGGCGCAATAAGTTTTTATCTCTAGCGGGTAGGCTTCAATTGGTTAGATCTGTGTTTTCTTCGATGCATTTATATTGTGCTTCTGTATTTATTCTTCCTACCCGTATAATTCATGATTTAGAGCAGCTTATGAGGGGTTTCTTATGGTGCCAAGGGGAAATGAAAAGGGGTAAGGAAAAAGTTGCATGGGAATCTGTTTGCAAGCCTCAAAAAGAAGGTGGCCTTGGTATTCGTTGATTGGCTGATTTTAATATTGCCCTTATGACTACGCATATTTGGAGTATATTGACACACAAAGAGTCTTTATGGGTTAAATGGATTCATTCATATAAGCTTCGTGGTAGAAGTTTTTGGGATGTTCCATGCTTGGGTGATGCTAGTTGGGGTTGGCGTAAGCTTCTTGCGATTAGACCCAAGGTACGTCCTTTCATATGGCACAACATCAATAATGGTAAGAATACATCTGTTTGGTTCGATATGCGGAGTAATTTGAGCCCCATTCGTGATATGCTCACTACGCGAGACATTGTTCGGGCTGGTTTTAGCTTAAAGGACTCGGTTTTTGATTTGATTGAGAATGGTAATTGGAGATGGCATGCTGATTGGTTGCCCAAATACCCGACCTTGTTTAGCCTTCCGGTCCCTAATATTCTTGATGATACTGATGACAGTTTAATGTGGAGTGATATGGATGGAAATTATACGCTTTTTTCAGTTGCTTGTGCTTGGGAGTCTCTTCGTACAAGGGCTGATACGGTTGAATGGTTTCATATTCCATGGTTTTCCCATAGTATTCCACGTCATGCTATTCACTTGTGGCTTGTTATTCGACAGAAGTTGAAGACTCAAGATAGGTTGCGGGAATCAGATGTTGGTCCTAATGTTGATTTGAACCTTCTTAGTTGCCCGCTTTGTGACACGGTTCAGGATTCTCACCCTCACTTGTTTTTTGAGTGTCAATTTTCTATGCAGGTTTGGTTGCAGGTTCGGGGCCTATTGGGTATGGATTCTGTTCCGCCTTCGTTGGAGGATGTTCTTGCGTTCCTTATCCCTATATCTAAGGGGCGTTCGGTTACTAGCATTATCTCAAGGTTATTACTTGCTGCTACTGCTTATTACATATGGGTGGAACGCAATTCAAGACTTTTCAAGAGTAAGAAGTCAATTGTAGCTGAAGTGGTCCAAGTAATTGTCTCAAATGTCCGGTTGAAGTTGGTTACATTCAAGTTCAAGAAACTAACTCTCCGGGCTCGTTTACTGTTGGATTCATGGAAGATTCCGAGTGCTTGTATTATACACGAGGGAAGTGCCAGGTAAAGGTTGTACTCTTTTTCCCTACTCCAAGGTTTTTCCCTATGGGTTTTTCTTGGAAAGGGTTTTTAAGGAGGCAAACTTCCTGGGTCGCCTTGCTTCCTTCGTACTTATGGGTGGATGCGGGATGTTCGCTTGCTGCAAGATTCTTTCTTGTTTTTATTCCTAGCTAGGTGATTTGTAATTTGGCTAGTAGTGTTGTGTTTATGGCATGTCATAAGCACTAGTTTATCAAGCTATTGCTTGAGGTTAATGTGGTACTTCAGCCACATTCCATTTGTACTTAACTTTTATCATTGGTTATATATTTACCGGGGTAATCCCCTTTACCCAAAAAAAATACACTTAGCTTTTGCAAAATACCTGTATATGTAGTTAAGACGAAGTTAAAACAAAATAAAGCATTTTCACAATTTGGTTTGAAGCATGAATCAATAACAAGAAATATAACTTACATACGGAAACAAATAAAATCAAATAAACACACAAAAACAAACAAAACATGGGTTGCCTCCCAAGAAGCGCTTTTCTTTATTAACGAGTCTTGTAGCTAGACTCAAAGTCACCCTATCCAACATAGGTGAGTTCGTCATCGAGGACGTCTTTAGGGCTAAGCTTGGGTTGAATTTTTCTATTGGTCCGCTCAGTACGGTATATCTTTTCAAACTTCTCTCCATCCGGGTCATACAAAGTCATCTTAATGTGCCACGACCCGTCTCCATCTATGGGTGGTTTGTCCCAATTCCACTTATGATCATTGTCTTCACATGCACACCTATTCATCCCTAGGTTAATTGGTAAAACTCCTAGGAAATCAATCATCTTCCTAAAAACTAGAGGGTCTTCAAACGGGTCCAATTCGATATCCCTAGCCAAGAGTTGCTCTACCGTATGTGTTCGGTTCACAAAATTCTCTTCTAGGTAAAATGGGCGTTGGGGTCCTATGAAGTCTCCCTCTGTCCAAGGTCCATATCTAGATGTCTTCCTCTCGATTAGTTCTTCCATGGTGTCATAGGCGTGTTTCTTAACGTCATAAACCGACCAAGTCTCTCCTTCTCCTACCGCTATCTTAGACTCCTTACAATCAATCATAGCACTAGCGGTAGCTAGAAATCCACTTCCTATCAACAAGGGGCATGTGGGGTCACTAACCATATCGAGGACGTGGAAATCGGCTAGAATTGTCAACTTTCTTATGTGAACTACCACGTCCTTCACTACTCCTACCGGGAATGCTATACTCCCGTCTGCTAGACCTATTATCACCTCGGTCTCTTCTAGCTTCCCAAGTTTGAGGGTGGCGTAGAGAGGTAATGGAAGTAAGTTGAGGCTAGACCCTAGATCAGCTAGTGTGTCATAAGCTTCCGAATTACCGATCCTACATGGTAGGACAAATAGACCCGGATCATCTAACTTCTTAGGTAGTTTATTTCGAACGAAGGCGGTCCCTTTTTCACCTAATTTGAGCTTCTTCTCATATTTTTATAATAGGGCATTATAGTATGGGGCTAGCTCTAATACTTCAATAACCGGATGTTCAAGGTGGAGTTCCTTGAATTCTTCGTCAAGGTCTTGTGTGGGGGGTGTTTCAACTATGCTATCGACCGACTTGGTGTTGGAGGCTTTATTCTCGTGGTCTTTTTGAGGGATTTGGGTTTGTTTGAAACACGTGCTCATGGCGTTGACCGAATAGTATTGCGGGCAAGAACTAGGGGACGAAACCGAAGAAATGGAGTTAACGTTTAGTTTCGGGTTCTTGACCGTGTCGCTCGGGAGGGCTCCCATTTCTCGGTCATTGAGAATCTTCAACAAAGAATCGATTTTATCGGTCATCTCGCTTTGCTTTTGTTTGAACTCGGATTCAAACTTGGATATACGAGCTTCTTGAGATGCCATAAATTTCGACATCAACCCTTCAAAGTTGTTGGTACTACCATAGTTGTTGGAAGGATTGTTGTTGAAGGTACGGTTGGAGGAATTACCGTTGGATTGAAACCGGTTAGGTGGGTTAGAAGAATTGTTTTGGGGTGCGTTTTGGTTTGACTTCCACCTAAGGTTGGGGTGATTTTTCCATGAGGGGTTGTATGAATCTCCATAAGGGTTTGGCTCGGGTTTGAAAGTGTACCACTTATCTCCCGCTCCGTCGGTACGCGTGGATGCGTAGTCCGCAAAAGCTTGTTCGGGGAGTTCCATGCAATCACGAGTGTCGTGGGGACCACTACATAATTCGCACGAGGAAGTGATTTTGTTCACTTGGCTTGAAGGTTTAGGAGCTTCGTAGGATTTCATGAGAAACTTGACTTGGTCTTCAAGTTCTATGCTCCTACGGTCGGAAGTGCTTGAATTATTTGAAGGCAAAGATATTGCCTTGACCGTTTTATTCAAATCACGGGGATCATTCCAACTTTCGTTGTCATATAGAGCAAGGTCTTCTAGATCCCATGATTGTTCCGCACTTAGATCACGTAGCTTGCCACCGGCCGCTTGGTCAATGGTTTGCCTTGTGTGGAGATTGATGTGGTCATAGAAGATTTGGACTTGGAGCCAAAGGTCTATGCAGTGATGAGGGAGTTTTTGGAGTCAGTCCTTGAATCGAGTCCATGCCTCGTGACGCCAAGATATCATTCCTTAGCTTGGTAGTTCTCCCCGGTGGGAAAAATTGTTTAAGGAAACGAGTTGTGAGATCGTCCCAAGAGGTGATGGATCCTGCGGGAAGTCGCTCAAGCCATTGACTAGCTTGGTCCCGTAGAGAGAATTGGAAGAGACGAAATCGGGTCGTCTCTCGAGTTGCAACATCAAGGTCTATGGAATCTACGATTTTGAGGAAATCCTTGAGATGTTGGTTTGGATCTTCGGAACGAAGTCCATGGAATGCGCATCCACTTTGTACCAACCGAATGATGCCGGATCGCAAGGGAGTGAGATTGGCTCCTTGAGTGAGCTCAATGCTGTTTCGATAGCCAAGGTGGCTAGGTCGGGAATACTCTCCTAAGGTGCGAGGTCTAGGAGGTTGGTTTGGTTGTGGTGGGTGGTTTGGTTGAATTGGGTTGTTGGGATCAAGGATGTTACCACCTTCCATGATGGCGAATGGTAAAGATTACGAACAAAAACACGAAGAAAAAGATAGACTAAAGAAATCCAAGAAAAAGAAAATAAAAATCTCACTAGAAAGGATTCTAGCGAGTGGACCTAAAGAAATAAAAATTCTACTTAAACAATAACTATTCCCCGACAGCGGTGCCAAAAACTTGATGCATGGTTTTGTGACCTTACAACAGGTTTTACCTCTCGAGGGATCTCAAGAGGCTTACAACCCCACCAGGCAGTGTACCTGACCGATGTAGTATAGGATAGTGGTAAGTACGGGGGATTGATCGTTCTCTCACAGGGAATAGTGTTCGTTAGGATAGAATAGCTAATCTAATAGGTCTAAGGGTGGAAGGAAGATTCTTTTTGTATTTTTATATTTTTATGAAAGCAATTAAAATCTCGATTTTTGGAAGAAGGGCGGAATTAGTCGTTAATCAACTAACCCAAGTTTACTACTTATGCAAATTAAAATAAATAAATATCTAAACTATTGTGGTTGTGAAAACAATCCAATATGGGAGAAATTGTTTACTTAGATTCATTATCCCTAACTATCTTTTACGGATTATTGATATGTGTGTTACTTGTGTGGATGAAGAGGTGTATTCTAATAACTCATGGATGGCATACATATCTCTCCAATTATATGAGCTTCTATCTCGCCCTATGCCATGCACGGCACAACCATAGGGTGTGTAAACAGTGGCTCATGTGTTAAATACTACCTTAATAGCGCTAGTATGCCTCGACTACATGTTTCCCAAGACGTTCAAGCACGTTACCATAAAGGAGCGTTGGCCAGTTTTCTTGAGCCTAACATCGATGAAACAATCATCCCAACAAACAACAACATACACCAATCAACCAATAATTAATAGTTAGGTTTCATTAGATCTAAACAAACACTAGAGAATTTAGCTACTCATGTTAATTGAAAGACAAGCAAGATAGATAGACAACCAACACATAGACATATTGATTGAATTAAAGTGAAGACTTATCTTTAATTAAGCACTAGGTTTCCAAGGGTTGGAAACCCTAAAAGTCACAGAAAATTCGTCTTTAGGGTTTGCCCTAAAAGTTCTCCACAAAGTTCCACACATAATGAATGAAAAATAGAAAACTTATGTATAGATTTTAAGTTCGGACGGCGTCAGCTTATAGGGTCTGACGCCGTCAGCTCGCCGCCATTAGGGTTCTTGGATGGTCTAGATCCATTTGGGACGTGGTCAGCATGTAAAACCTTCTGGGCCGTCTCTCTTTAACTTTGTTCCTGACGGCCTACACCTTTTAACACCTTACGGCGTCAGGTGTAAATTCTTGAAATCTTTCTGGCCCGTCATTTGATAATTGAATTCCACTCTTTTGTCATCCTTGCTGACGGCCTTGTGACTTCTGGCACCGTCAGGTTGTAAAATCCTGCTCCTTTAAGACTTTGTCGTTTTCTTCACTTTTATGTTCCAAAAACGTCCAAATGTGCATGTTTTCCATAATTCCTCTCAAAAGTACCTAAAATGACAAAAAGGAATGATTTAGGGCAATATTTGATCACATTTATATGAATTAGGGCTTAAATGACCCCCTAAAAGCTTAACACTTTTCGTCTCATCAGGTATAAATTTGATAATTAAATGGGTTTGTTTGTTATTTTGGATAATTAAAAGGATATATAAGGTAATTATTTTATTAAAGGTCTAAACTTGTAATTTATGAATGTTAAGGGGCTGTTTTGAATAAATATTATATTAAGGGCTGTAATGATAAACTTTTGATAAATTAAGGGTCATAAGTGTTAATTCAAATTAAATGTGGTTGTAATTGTAAATTAAATATTAAAAGGACTTGTTTGTAAATATTATAATTTGAGGGGTTTAAATTGTAACATTTTTATACTCGAAGGAATTAAATATCATATGTGAATATCATGTGGGGAAATTGTATAAAATGTGGAAATTTGGATAATTACTCTTTAAACCTTCAACTTTGTGATATTTACATTTAGAAACCCTAATCTCGAGAAACTTGTGTTAATTGAAATCCGTAACGTATATAACTCCAGGAACTTGTCAAAATGATAAAATAAACTATTATGAATGTGTCTATAATTGGAAACTTGCTAATTTTGGAATCCTGCCATTTATGGAAACCTGCCATTTTTGGAAAGTACTATTTATGGAAACGTCTAAAATTGGAAATCTTCTAATAAGGAAACTTACTAAAAATAGAAAGTCTTCTAAAATGCTTGAACTACTTAAAGTGGAAACCTACTAAATATGGAAAGTTGCTAAATATGGAAAGTTACCTAAACTAGGAAGCTGCTAAATATGGAAAGCTTCTAAAAATGGAAAGATAACTAAAAGAGGTAACTAATGTGATTTGAAGCTTTTCTTAATTCGAATCCATTCTATTCTAGGTTTGGTGAAGCGGGAATAACCTTTCTCCTTTCGTTTGATCTCGGTTTGTTTGACTCGACAAAGGTACAGATATTCCGTACTCTTTCAGTAAGAGTGCACACTTCTCTCTCTTGACTTTGTCTTTGACTTGATTATCTTGTTATGACTTCCGTTTTGTCTTGGTTATGATCCTTCGTACTTGGCTCTATGATTGATGTGTTTCACCGGTATTTGTGATCCTATTGTTATTCGTTTGAACTCATATGATCTGTTCGATAACCTTTAGTGACCTTAATCTTTGAACCTTTGTGAGACCTTGGATATTCTTTGGGATATTGTAACGGGAGATGAAACTCTTGTGAGACTTTAAATGTTCTTTTGGGATATTATAACGGGAGGTCAAATCTCTTTTCTTAATTATGACATGGAAACATTTGAAGGAGTAATTATTTTACAACGACACTTTTAATATGATTGTAAGACCACTTTTATATGAGATTTTATAATTGCATAAATACACTTTTGAAGAATATCTTATGAAAACCTTTATTAAAGATCACTTTTACAAATGTCATCTTTTGGAAGATCTTTCTAAATGAACCCTTGTTATAAACCTTTTTTTTAAATGGGATTATACTACGAACCTTTTAAAACAAGTGATGGGTAACTGCTAAAACGAACTTTTGTTTTAAACTCTCATTATGACCCTTTGATCATGAACTATGGGACTTTGGAACATGGAATAGTGAACCTTGTGGATTGGGAACTTTGGCTTTGACCTCTCCATTATGACCGTTGATATTACATCTTTGACTGATCCTTTGACATTGACCTTTGATATTGAACCTTTGATACTGAATCTTTGATACTGAACCTTTGATGCTGAACCTTGATATTGAACCTTTGACGTTGAACCTTTTGTGTAAAACTAGAAGGGGGGTTGAATAGTTTTACATCTTTTTAATTTGTTCAAAGTTCATTCGAAAAACCTTCAATTAGAGTTTAGTATGAAAACAACATATAATCAATATGTTAAATTATATATGTATGCTTTTGGAATTTATTTTGAAAACTTAGTTTTATGAATGGAGCTTTGGTTGATCTTTATGTGAATATGTTTTCCTTTTAATATCTTAAAACGTTTTGTGTCAAATTACCGAATAAGTTAAACTCAACATGAGAAGTGTGAATAATGCATCTAAGTCTATTAGACCATATCATATACTTATTCATCCTATAACAATATTAACTTCTATCTATCACACAATCAACATCAAAACAATATAAGCAACAATCAACACATATTTGCAAGCATAGATATAAAGCGATAAATATTAGAATAAATGAAAAGAGTTAAGAGAAAGGAAATGCAAACCGGGCACGATGATTTATAGTGGTTTGGCTACAAGGACACCTTCCTTGCCCTACTCCACTCCCCGAGTCACCTACTTGAGAGTTTTCTTCACTACTCAACAAACTCCCTTTTGGCGGAGAAAACCGTACACAACTTTTGCTTACACCAATTAATGACACTAAGCTAAATGTCGGGTTCTTATAGTAGCTAGAACCAATCTCACGACACGACTTCGATCACTACACAACTTCTACATGACTTCACGACTTCTTCACGACTTCACAACTTCACGACTTCTTCACTACTTCACAACTTCTTCTATACTACACTACTTATTCACATACCTACATCTTCACAACTAAATGACTTCTCCACACTACTACTTGTTCCCACTACTTCTTACTCACTCATTGACCCACTACTATGTAAGATCATCTTGATCTACTTATTACATATACATACATAACTCACAACTCCACATCAACACTAACTAGACTCTAATATATCTTTGGCTTTATGATAGGGAGGATTCTTCTCTTGCACATTGAGTGGTGAAGGATTGGATCACTTGAAAACAAAGACTTATAATCTTATGATCAATGGATTTAGAAAGATGTTTGGAAAGGATTGGGACTGAAAATTTTTGTGCAAAAGATTGGGAAAAATTGTAGAAATGAACCAGTATTTATAGGGAATCATTTCTGACAAGAGGAGCGTGACGGCCCCCTTAAATAGGTGCCGCCCCCCTTAAAATTAAGGGGGCTGCCTAGACGAAAATGGCAGTTTTCTTGTCTTTTTCTGGGGAAGGTTTATCTAGTGAAATTTTAACTGTTTTTGGTTAAAAATTTGAATTCATATATTTATTTTGAATTAAACATTTTCCTTTAATTACCAAATGTCTTTATATAATATGTTTATAACATTTTGTAACATTTTCTTTTAATTAAAACATTTTCCTTTAATTACCAAAAGTGTTTTTCTAAAATATATAAAATATTTATAACATTTTATAAAATTTGTAATGTCTAAATAAAAATCCCTTTGATCATAAAATGTATTAGACATTTGTTTATACATACCTTAAGTGATTGTTGAAGCATACTCGAGACGTTGAGATGTTGAGAGACGTTGATGTATGAATGCATAGATGATTTGTGATCACAAGTAACTTAAACACTTTACGTTATGTGTTGTAACTTACATCTTTGTCATCATCAAAACATGAAGAGGATGTTTAGATTAAATATCGTAATATAAATATCGTAATATTTATGCCAACAATCTCCCCCTTTTTGATGATGACAAACTATGTAAACTATAACTCATAATGAAATGCATAAGTTACTTGTTTACACTTCTTCTCCCCCTTTTGTCGAAGCAAAAAGGTGGACTCCTAGACGAGACTTCTACTACACTTCAATCCTTGAGATAGAATATATAAGGCGAGCTTGCGTCATCGTGAGTGAAGTCTTGACTATTGCCAATGCTCCCCCTTGGTGTATACTCCCCCTTGGTGTTTGCTCAAAACTAGTTTTGGCTACCAAAGAATTGATTGAAAAAATAATCCTACAAAACAGAGTTAGTAGAAAAAGAATGCACATATACATAATGATGATGATAGATATATGCATGACACTTATTGGGGAACAAGATATGGATGTCTAAGGTATATGGACTAAGAGTATGACACATGCAATTATTGTTTTAAAAATAACAACCTAAATTCCCCAAAAAGAATAACATGACCAATGCTTAAGACGTGACAATGATTAGGACCTAATACAGGGATTCGACCGACATATTTTGATGAAAGATGCCAAAATGAAGATGAGAATGACACGTTCGTAGAATTAATGAGGAAGGATGAGCATGAATGGAAAAGGGAAGGTGATGACAAAGGGTTGACAATGATGGTTTAGATTAATATATCATTTGACAAAGGTGAATGATTGGGAATCATGGGATTTTTTTTAATTTATTTTTTTTTTGTTGTTTTGTTGGTTGATGACCGAAGGTGGATATGTGAAATGAGGTGGCAATGACTCGACAACACTTGAAGCTTGGATTTCTTCTTTGTGTTCTTCACTTGATAGAAAGTGGAAAAGACGCATTTTGTAATGAAATTCACTTGGATGAGGTGGTGATGACTCGACAACACTTGAAGCTTAGATATCTTCTTTGTATTCTTCACTTGTTAGAAAGTGGAAAAGACGCATTTCATAATGAAATTTACTTGACTTTTGATGACATGGAGAAACTTGTTTATGAGTGTATGGATATGATGATTGCCCTTTGATTCAAAGAGCGACACATGGGTGAACATAGGTGTATGTATCACGAAAGATGGTTTGATCTTTATGGATTAAGTTGTAGTGGTGATAACACATTTAGTAGAATGCAGGAGATGGTGACATGGTTGAATCTTCTTGTGAAGATGACTAGGTGGAGTTATTGGTGAAAATGGGTGAGAGTGAAATAGCGATATTCATGGAATGAATTTCTTGGGTTGGAGGTGGTGGTGACACTTTTGGTTTCTTTGAGGGCATGGAAATGGTGGATGACTCGAGATTGGTAGTGTAAAGGATGACTCGGTTTTTCATTTCACATTGGTTGTGGAAATTTTGACAAGGAAGAGGTTGATTGCGGGTAAATGGAGGTATATTCTTGGAAGTAAGAATGTTGGAGAGTTTGGTGGTGTGATGTGGGTTTAGGTTTAAGGTAGAAGGATATATGTAAGTGGTGTGATGTGGGTTAAGATTCATGCTCATCCGGATGTAAAGTGAAAAAAAAATAAAGACGAATCAATACGAAAGTGATAAGCTTGACAATGACACAAAGGAGGAAGGATAGCATACAATGAACTTCATCCATGAAGTTATGTAGCTTTTCTCGAGTATTATGAATGTTTAAAGAACAATTATAAAATGAGTTATGAGGTTTTCCTAAAGATGATAGCGGAAGAGGTGGATGGAAGATGTTTGACATCTATATTATAATAGAGTCATGACTCAAGAAATATACATGGACGATGAGTGACATTTTAATTTGCATTTCGCTAATTAAAAATACTTAAACATTTCGGATGAAATATTTAAGTTGTCACATTAGAGGTATTAGATTACTATCTAACTATCTCTTGACAAAGGAGTGGATTGTTTGGAAGGGAACAAGATGATGAATAAGGAAGTGAGTATGCATGAAGACTCTAGGACACTTAAGACACTTTTGAGACTATAATGGCCTATCGGATTGTGACACTAAGGTTCTCATGAAATAAGGGTGTAAGATCTAAAGGCAAGAAATATATACCTAGATGGATGAGACATATAGAGTCAAGCATGTAAAGGCATTTAGGCATGTATCATAAGTACAAAACTATATCATGTCAAAATAGTTATAGAAAGACAATAACTATTATAATAAACATGCATTCAATAACTAAGCAAATAATTATGAAGGCATATAATCAAATCACGTAGGAGCAAATAAACATCTAGAAATATCATATATGCGAGATGCCATAAATCTAGGAGTGAAAAATTCTAATGTGAGGCAAAGTTCATAAAAGTAAACTAGCGTTAGGTATATTTAGGAAGAACCATTTAATCAAGTTGGAGAATGAGTATGAGACTATTACTAGTGGTGCTCAATTCAGGCTAAACACGACCATTTTTACGGGTTACACACACCCAACTTCTCACATAGAAGCAATTCAACCGTTAGGTTAAATTGAATTTCTAGTCAATAGATTCTCCACTAGTCATTCTCATTTTAGAAGAAATTGAGTTCCTAAATTTACCTAACGAAGGGTACCAAATATGAAGTTTGCTTGATTCACTAATACTTGTCTTAATGTGACTCAAACATCATGTTTTTATAAAGGTAAATCTAGATGATATATTTTACTCATGATCCTAATAAAGACGTGTTGAATGTTTAGACAAAAGTAAACAAAATGTTTTAATCTTTTGTTTATGATTTACCGGTTGTTTGGTTTTAATGGCATATTACTTGATTTAATAAATATGCTTGATTTAAGAATGCTCCTTATCATATCTTGTGAAATGAATCTCATTAAGATTATTTATCTTAAATGAGTTTGTGATTCTCAAATGATATTAAAATTAGACATTTTTATATTCTTAAAAATATTATTTTCAATGGTTTTTGCCAATGTTATATACTCCCTCCGTCCCTAAATAAGTGTCCACATTTGACTTTTGAAGTCTTACTTATTCAACTTTGACCTTAAATATTCTTATTTATTTTATATAATACTTGATGCAAAATATATGAATGAATTGAGTTTTATGTGTATTTTAATTTGGTATAATTTTTATCAAGTATTATATAACATAACTAAAAATATTTAAGGTCAAAGATGCACAAAAGAGACTTCAAAAGTCAAACGTGGACATTTATTTATGGACGGAGGGAGTAACATAATTTAACTAGTATTTGAAAAGATGAATTTTACTTGTTTATGCATTGTGACAAGTTATTTTTCAATTCTAATAACTTATATTATTTTAAAAGGAATGTGTAGTGCATTGTCTTGTAACACAACTATTCATGCTACAATACTTAACCCTAAAAACGAAATTCTCTCTCTCCCCTTGGGGATTTCTGGCCGCCACCCTCCCTGATTATTCCGGCCAATATTCACCCCTAATTCGTCCTCTCTACTCATCTTTAAGGGTATGCAATACGATTAGGGCTGATAATACTCTATTGAGGGTGGTTCGTTTTGATTATCATTCTTATCTAATCGAATTTCTCCATATATTGGCGGTTTTAAACCCTTACTCAATCGTTATCGTTTTTTCAAGGGTTTTTAAGACCGTTTACTGGTTTAAATCGATCCCTTTTAATCTTTGATGCATAGGTCGGTTTATTCAAATCGATTATATAATTACAAGGGTCGATTTTGGCGATTATAACCCTTAAAACCCTTAATCGGTGTTCATCAGATTTGTTTCTGTTGATTCGTATTAGTTAGGGTTATAACCGCCTTTAGGGTTTTTAGTCTATCTCCTATCCTATGATTGTATGTGAGTCAGTTTTGGCTTCCTGTATTTAAAGATCGATTTCCTATCATCTTAACGCATTGTTTAATCAAGTTATTGGTTAAAGGGTTTGAAGCTATACGTTATCCATCCAGGGTTTCGTATTTAGTGTGTTTTGATTTTTGTATTGGATGATTGGATTGACATGTTCATATGGTTATTATTCTTGGTCGATCCATTGGTGTTTCTGCTCGTTCATGTTTATGAAACCTTTTTTTAGGGTTTCGACATTCTTAAGGGTTTGTGAGCTGTTTGTTATCATGATGATTACCCTGTTGTGGGATGGTTGTTGATTGTTACATCAGGCTATTGCATGGTTTTCATGGTTATGAGGGTTTGAGGGGAGATGTGTATGTTGTCGATCTATGTGAATGTTAGGGTTTTTCGTAAACTCTATGGTTTATTATCTTTGATCTCATTATTTGTTGACGTATGGCTGTTCTTGGGCACATCCTCAGCTTTTGGTGAATTTAGATCATGATTGCTTGATGCATGATTTGGGTATATGCTATATGGGTTTACTTTTGCTTTACTTTAGCGTATGGTTTTCATGCATGGTGTTATTGTTGTAGAATGGTGACTTGTTTACAACCTATGGTTTTTGATCCATGACCTGCGGCTCATTCAAATCTCATTAGTTGGTCTTGGTATGGTTGCTGCTTGTTATCATGATTGGGATTCTTGTTCATCGCTCAAAGTCATGTTGCTATCTTGCTTTATTTTATATTTTGATCGATGCTACTGGTTTCTATGGAAGTCTATGGCAGCTATGATACCTCGGTTTGCATTCTGATCTTGGCAGCCTATTGGTACTCAAATCTTGTCATGGGAGGTGTGGTGGCATTGTGACTTGATTAATGATGTCTTCATGTGTTTCACTCGTATGTATTGGAAGATTGGTTCATGTTCGGATATGCTAGAAGGTTAGGTCGACTAGACCATGTTTATGCTTCAATGTCGATTTGCTATGGAAGTCACTCTTATTAGGTTATTAGATTATGCCTTCTGCATGATACTAATAAAGATGCAATTGGTTGAAGCTGGAAGTTTGAACTACTATGACGATTTGTAGATTCAAGAATTTGTCTACTTGGTAGTGTCTCTTTCTTATTTTTAAGAAATGGTAGTGTCTTGTTATGTATGCATTTTCGCCTATGTAACGGGCTTAGATATGGGATTTCACCCATATCCATTGTACTTCAATGTTTCTTTTGGTTTTGGTAAGTTATAAGAATGGTTTGTCATTCTTATATTA
>LBNU01018078.1:0-14828 GCA_014162995.1 Artemisia annua | reverse complement strand
GTGTCATTATTAAATGACATTTCTATGACCGTAAATGTTATCGATGCCAGAAGACATGCCTTAAGAAAACTATATTTTTGGTATTTTCTGGTTTTACTGATTTTTATGGTTTTTATAGGTTTTATATTTTTGTATTTTTCTTTTCTGGGTTTTATATTATATATAAGGATATTTGAAGCGAATCCATTACTCCTCATTCTCTTCCTGACGACTTTTGAGTGATAATGGCATGAGATTCTCCACACCAAATGGCTAGAGAATAGATCGAAACCGTTCTCCAGGAAGTGCTTTAGTGAAGAAATCTGCCAGCTGAAACTCTGTCCTTGTGAAGTGAAGTTCCACCACATCACTGGAGAATCCATTTGCCCGACTTGCAGCATTGGCGAGAAACATTCTGATAACTTTGATAGAAACACTCTGAGTGAACGATTCCTCAAAATCAATGCCTTTCTTTTGATGATAACCCTTAGCAGCAACCCTTGCCTTGTGTTCAGAACGTCATCATGCTCATCAGATTTCACTTTATGATCCATCTTAAGAGCAATAATCATTGTACAGTCTGGAGATGATGCCAATTCCCATACTTAGAGACGATAGAATTGTATGGAATTATAAAAGCAACATAAGGCAAGTGTGTCCGGATGCCTTCGAGTGGACACCGGTTGAGTAGAATTCCCATTATAGTGAAGATCATGTGGTTGTGGATAGGACACTGATGTGCTTGTGTTAAGATCTCCTGAAGAAGAAGCTTTAGAAGAAGATTCAGGAGCAAATGTGTCTTTGAACGGAGCAACATCAGGTGGAGCAGATGGATTTACTTCAAACGATTCGTCGACTGCAGTACCTTGATGTACGGAAGGAGATTGTATGTATGATGAAGTTGATGAATGACTTGCTGATGGAGCGTCTTGAGCCATTGAGGTAGAACAAGATGGACCATTTTGATCGTTTGGAACATGAGTTGCGATGGCTGGTGGTACCGGTGTATCACCAATTGGCGGCTCAAAGTATTCATCAACCACTTGATTAGCCAAGATCTCCAAATCCTTATCGGTAGATGGTACATAAGGTACATGCAGGAGTGGGATACTGTACAACAACTGAACTGGTTGGTTCAAAAGACAAAAGTTAGAAGCGGGTCCTACACTGATGTGTGCAGAAGCCATTTGCTTAGACAGCTCATGGAATGTGACGTGAATGGTTTCCAAGATTTGTCGGGTTCGTATGTTGTAGATTCGGCATCCCTTATGATCTGAAGCATAACCACCCGAATAATTCAACAATCGCTTTAGCTTTTAGCCTTTCCAGATCTTGATAGTCATTTAGTAACTTTCGAATCTAACTAACTCGATAAACTAATTCACGTAATTCTCGAGCCATGAGACATCCCTGATTAGTTTAAGCAGATGTTGACATGACTACCAAATTGAGAGAGTCATTCAGTATGTTGTAGAAGTCTGTAGTCAATATCTCTTAAACTTTCACCACCAAAGATTTTAGAAGCTTCTAAATGATAGTGTGAAGCCGTAGTTGCCATGATATAATCTTAAATGGGATTTTACAACTCTGTGACTTAAACCGAGAGATCGATTCTCTCCCGGGATTTTACTAAAGTCAACAAAAGAAACCGAAAGATGTGATATGTAAGTTAGACTAAGTGTGATATCTCGGATAAGTCACAATTTGCACTAAGCGTCAAGTCGCGACGAGTCAAGTTACAATAGATCTGATCATAATAAGTCAAGTTGTAAATATTTAACTCACAACGTCAAATTACAATCAGACTAATCGAAACGTTTCAAGTCACAACAATTCACCAAGCACAGGTTGATAACAAATCACTAGACATTCACAGCTGAGTTAATCACTAGGCAACACCAAATTGTCGAATTTTAGCCTCCTTAAAATTGAAGCTTTGGTAGTTTCCCCCAAACCGACTGTCATCTTTGTGAGACCACTTCTCTAAGAAGTTGAAGTGATGCAAAAAGTCTCATAATATGAAGCTCGAAAAACCCGAAGAACAACGATAATACCGAAGTAACACTACAACAACAGCCACTTTTAACTACAAACTGGGTCATAGCCAAAAGTAGGATTTTGTTGTAGCAGATGGTTTTGGCTACAAAAGGTTCTAGCCTAATGGGTTGTCGCCCAATATCCGTCGCAGAAAGATTTAGCTAAAACATAATTTAACTTTGAGCGACAACAGATGGGGCCCATCGATTATCCAAACAAAACTTTGACTGGTGTGGGGCCCAAGGCTTTTGGCTACAAACAGGTTGTCGCTATTTTTTTTTAATTATATATATATATATATATATATATATATATATATATATATATATATATATATATATATATATATATATATATATATATTGGGTAAAAGGGATGTTTCACCCTGGTAAAATATATTACACCAAAAACATTGAAGTACAAAGGATGAGGGTGACTCCCTCATCTCAGTCCCTTAGGACACTTAATGACTCGAATATAAGAATGACACAACATTCCTATAACTTACAATAAAGTGAACCTACCAATAATGACAAAATACATAAGAATTACAATACTACTCAAGTGGAGAACTTGAGCCTTCTATTTCACTATTGTGGTCCACTCTAACTTCCATGAAGAATCCACGTACATCCAAGCATTCTTCAACATATCATCTGTTTGTAGTCGCAAAGAACACCACAAACAAAACCTACATAATCTTCAACATATCATCCAACCTATATATATATATATATATATATATATATATATATATATATATATATATATATATATATATATATATATATATATATATATATATATATATATATATATATATATATATATATTTTTTTTTATTTTTTTTTGTTTTTCAATTTTTAAATAGGAAAAGGAATTGCGACGACAAATATCTGTCGCAAAATAGCTTTGTGCAACAGCCAAATTTGGCGGGGGGTGGCTTTTACCGACGCCTGAATCTGTTTATTTAGTGACGACTCTGCTGTCACTAAAAGTACATGTGCAGGAAAAAAATCAGCAGCAGCATTGCTGCAATTCCAGGCTTTTTCCGGAATTTTTTCCGCAAAAAATCTACCAAACCCAATGCTGTAAATCACCCATATCAATATACAAATTGCTTCCATTCATTCATTCATTCAAAACCGACCGATTACAAAAGGAAGATCCATATTCACTAATATAGTTACGTAATTCAAATTACAAAAGATCCATAGAAATACTAATAATCTATCCTAAGGTAACTACTCATCATCATCAAACTCACTGCTACTAACATCATCACCAACATTATCATCCTCACTATTACCATCACCACTATCATCATCTTCATCAACACTTGTCGGCTTGTAACAGTTAGCGAGGTCGAGAGGGTCGGAATGAGTAGTACTAGGGCCGCCTTGAGTATATGTAGAACCAGGAAACATAGGAGTGTAAGAGTCCGGAATTTGAAACTGTGAAGTGGGCGTACCTTGTTGACTATTGTAGAAATCCAGAAATTGCTTAAACAAGTTATCTCGACTCTCAAAGGCTTTTCTTTGCTCCTCTAGCTCCATAGCATGCTTCTTCTTCATCTCTTCAACCTCCTCCCGGGTACAAAAAGCTTGGTCCGCTTGCGAGCTCCTACAACTCGAGCCCGTGCCCGGTACCACCCTGCCCACACCTGCTATATGTCCCCGATTGTGAGATTTCAAGACTTCATTGACGCTTTCGCGGTCTGTCTTGGGATCCATCTTTTTTTCTTTGATAGCCTTCTGAATTGCCTTCATTTCTCCCTGTGTAGTACAAAAATAACAATATCAGTTCATAAGTTAACACCTAACAAATCAAAACAAACTATAATCGGCATCTTATTAAGACTAACACCCCAAACTCTGAAAACATAACAGAACTTTGTGAAGCTGCTCCCACAGAAACTGAAGCCGAAACTGGAGCCGAAACTATCTCTGCCAAGACTTATTATCTATGTAGTTATCTCGGTCAAAAATCTCGTATCGTTCAAGGACCGAGATTTGAAATAGCGGTTATCGCGGTGAGATATCGGTTTTTACATCTACGTAAACGAATGTTTTATAAAATTTGTCATCTTTATTGAAGGTATTTTCTTATTAATATGAAGTGCTTAAAAATGCTGGGAGTCTTATCCAATGCAAAATAATAATAATAGTAGTTAATGAATAACTGTTGAGCCCTACACGTGTGATGTAACATATTATTAAATTATATCCACGTATCCTACAACAACATACCAGTATACCACCCATCCCTCTTTCACAGTTTTACAAAATTAATTATTCCTTTATTTCTTTTTCTCTCTCATCTTAAAAACCTCTCAAGATCTTCATCTAATCTTAACAAAAATCCTTTCAAATCCATTTATCCATCTATGAAATCTTAACAAGAAACAACACGAGAAGGAAATTCTGTTATCGGAGTCGGATCGAGAAGTGTTTACATTCCGGCGAGCAGTTTATTCGCCGTCGTCTGAACGCGGTTGCGTTCGTCACCGGTCACCACCACCTCACTCAGATCCGTATATATCGTTTTATACATCAATAAAGATTGATCCAGATTATAAAAAACCTTTTTTTTATGCAATCGAAGGGTTAGACAAAATCTCGGCCAATTTCGGCGAGAATATCGGCTCCGATTTCAAAATATCGGCAAAATATCGGCCCAAAATCTCGGAGGCGATATTATCGCCGAGATTGGCCGATATTTTGAACCGAGATTTTTTCTAAGCCCGAGATCCGAGATATCGACGAGATCTCGGCGAGATCTCGCCGAGATTAACTACATAGCTTATTATACAATACGACACTTTATTGGATCGAATAATTTCTAGACTCTTAATCAGGACTCATGAGTAACATAGTAGCACTTGCTATTTTACGTCTTTACAATGGGCTTAAGTACAGGTCCAAATATCTAAGGCCTTTGAGCTTATGTGATTCCAGATTATGTTTCATAAGCCCGTTTCGCTTATTTTGAAACTTATTGGCTTATATAAGCCAGTTATGATGTAATAAGCTGATATAAGCCCATGAGCCTCACAATAAGCAGGAAAAAATGGGCTAATGAAACATAGGCTGATATCATATAAGCTCATAAGCCTAAAATCCTAAATTGAATAAAAAGAGACAATAGCAGGGACTATAAACGGCCATATCCCAAAAAATCCCATCAGATGCTAACAACTACTTAACTGGCTCACACCGCCAAACACCCAGTTAACTATCTGAGTCGCTGTCATGCATTACCAAACTAACTGAAAACTATTTATACTAAAAAACCATATAGGAGTTGACTTCAGAAACTGTACCACACAAACATAATGCAACTCAAACTCAAAAATCTCAAACTTGCAACCGTTTATTGACTAGATAATACTTCAGGTATATGCTTAGCAAACTGATTAAAAAAATTACTTACATATAGCCTCTCGTTTTCCTCAGTCCGGAACATGCCGTTTTTATCCGAATGAGTGCGCCTCCAAGTTTCGACCAAGTTCTCACGACGCTTTTTTTTTCAACTATAAATAAACAATATAAAAACAGCTACATATAAACAATATAAACACCTTTAAAATAATATTAAAAAAAATAATAATAAAGAACCATACAAATTCGTGTCTTCCTTGCGCGAAAGACTTCGATCCTTGATGGGTCGTCACTTTGATCTTGGATCTATTCTTCGAATTCCTCTCTGATTGTTCCATTCGTTTCGGACCGGCCCAGAAGTCAACGAGCTTCTGCCACGCATCATCTCCTGCTTTCCACTCTGGCAGCTTCATCCGTCTTGCCGCTTCGATTGACCCCGCTTTAGTAAGACACCGCTTCTTGAACTTATATTTGTTATCGCTGTAGCGACCCGCAAAATCCTTCTCAAGCCCATCTCTCACCAAGCTCCCCACCGTCCTTTGTTCGCCTTTTACTTGTATTAAAGTATGGTCTCGAAAGTGGGATTGCAAATCGAAATACCTCTGCAAATAAATACACATTTAAATAAATACACTCCACCGCTTAATAATTGTTAGATACAGTAATTCGTACATTTTCCAGACATTCTAGTCCTTCAAATCAAATTTCTGCTCTTTACATTCAATTCAAACAGCGAATATCAAATTCACTATTCTATTAACTATCAAAATCAAAGTGCTGTTGGACCATAGATTTGGAAAATGGGTCAAAGTGCTGGGCAAGGTTTTACCCCTCATGTTATTTCTGTGACCGATGGAGAGGTATAACTTTTCTTATGTACATATCTTGCTTAAATGTTTATCTACTTAACTAATGAATATCGCCGCCACTTATGGTTTCTGCTCTAAATAACTTCATAGGATGTTGGTCAGAAACTTATGTCGTTTATTGAACAAAGCAAGAAAGAGATGTGTGTCCTCTCATAGACATAATGCAACTCAAGCCGATATCACATAAACATAATGCAACACACATATCTAAACATTTGATAACAATAAAAATATAAATAAAATAAATAAGACCTGGAGGTTAGGGATTATCGTTGCCTTATCTGCTGCGGGGACTTTCTCCCATGACTCGTAATCCATGGGAATTTGCCTGACTAATTCCACAATATAGGTAGTCAAGTGAGCCGCATTTGAGCCTACTAGTTTGAACGTCTTTAGATCACCCAAATCGAATTCTATCTCAAGGGGTTGATTGTTATTTTCTTTGAACTTCTTTTTCAACGCCTTGTGTTTGTTTGGACCGCGTTTCCCGGATCCTACAAATATATGTGATGAGTCATAAAAATACAAGTAATCAAATTCAAGTTTATAAAATAATCCACAATTCTTACCTTCGCAATGGTAGGGTAAACGCTTAGGCTGTCGATCCTCGGGAGGATCACCACCTGCATCCCCTCCATGGTAGCTAGGAGCTACACACGCCATCTGTAAAAATACAACTACAAGAACATAATATTTTGTTGACCAATATTATATTATGCCAATGTTATATTATAATCATTCAAATTATACTAAGCCTTTTAACTTCTATATATGAACCAGTTACAAACATTCACATTATTTTTGATCCATTACAGTAAACTCAGAGTTATAAACACGGTAGTCAAAGGCGAAGGCGCAACTGAACCTTGCCGCAAGAGGCACAAAAGGGTGAGGGCCCGAGTGAAGTAGGTTGTGTATATGTGGGGATTTGAGATACCAGATATACACATAGAGCACGAACATGATACAAAAAGATAATATCATAAGTACCTTAAATTACATATCTGCCCTAAAATAAATATTATCATCATAAAATGAGTTATAGGTTGAGTTAGTGCGTAAATGCAAGCATGAAAAAGAACATTTTTAATGCTAATTAAGAATGCTAAATAGTGAAATGAATATTTAGCATAAGGGGAAAATTTTGTTTCAAAACAAATAAAATGTTCGATTAAGGGGGTTTTAGTTTAATCTTATAAAGTGGGCTTATGGCTTATTTGGTTTCCAGCTTATGTTTCATAAGTTCAATTTTTGTGGCTTATCATGAAACTTTTCGGCTTATATAAGCTTATTATGAAATGATAAGCTTATATAAGTTTCAAAAAAAGCCACGAAAAGTGAGCTTATGAAACATAAGCCGAAAACTAAATAAGCCATAACCCACTATATAAGCTTAGACAAACACCCCCTAAACATTCACATATCATATTGTTGATGGCAGTGTTTCAAGTTTTAACCTTTCTATGTAAAAGGTTAAAAGAACAGATACGTTGAGTGGCTTAAATATTAAACCAACTAATTTTTTAGCCAATTTGCTGCAAGTCTGCAACTACAGCCAAACAAAAAAACCAATCTTTGACTATGAAAATCACTACTTTATTCTTCATTTAAGCTCTCACTATCAGATTACAAGTTTTTATGAAAGAAATTAAGGACAACTGATGTAAAAAATATAACTAGCTGGTGCATCATCAAGTACTTTTTGGATGGAAAATTGCATTTACATTCAGGTTTCCAAACTAAAATTAAAAAATCAAAAACACAAACCTTTAATGAGTGTTGGTGACAGGCGGTGGTGGTCGGCAGACGAGACAGCAGGCTTGAATGCGGAAGTTGTTCGGCTCTGGTGGTCCGGTGAGACAGCAGGCGACGGCGGTACTACCAAAATCAAACACAAACATAAATTAACATATCAAACACAAAATATATACAACCCATTAAACATTAATTAAACAAAAGAAGCAAAACACATTAAACAAAACATGAACCTTTAAACAAATTAGATTGGGTGGCTGTGGTGGTCGGCGGTGCAGCGGTGGCAGACGGCGTTGGACAAAATACCTTCAAGCACAAAACACAAACATAACAAATCTTCATATGGAGTAAAATAAATAACGAAATANAAACAAAAACAAAAAACAAAACAAAACAAAACAAAAAACATTAACAAACCTTTAAACAAAGTGATGGTGGTGGGGTGGCTGTGGTGGTCGGTGGTTGTGTGAGGTAGCTGTTGTGGTCGGCGGTGTGTGGGTGTGTGGGTGTGTTAATCTGCTAGATGAGATTATGTGAGTTTTTTTGGGTTGTGAAGGTGTTTGTGAGAATGGGAGATGAAAACACTTGGCAAAAAAAGTGAGATGAAAATAGATTTGAGTTTTATGGGGTGACGTGTAGGACTTTAACTAGGACAAAGCTGTAGCCCAAAGTGAGGGTGTCGTAGCCTAAAGTTTTTGGCGGGATAAAGTGAATGTGAGGGAGGGAAATGAAATTTTCACTATACTAATTTATTTAATTTATAAACAATTTCATTTAATTATCTTTAATTTAAAATATATTTGACATTTTTTAATCTTTTTAATAATTTAAAAATGATTTAAATAAATTATAAATAATGTTAACTAATTATAAATAATTTAAATTATTTAAAAACTACTTAAAAATGATATAAATTAATTAAAAATGATATAAATAAATAAAGTCAAAGTTTGACTTTTTCTTTGTCATTTACGCTAAACACTTGGCTCCAAACTTTCCCGCAAATTGTTTTGGCTCTAAAATTTTTCGCTCTCAAACTTTTCGCTAATTGTTTTTCTCGCTCTCAAATTTTCCCGCTAATTGTTTTAGCTCTAAACCTTTCACACTACACCAACACAACCAAGTTGTTATTCGGGACCTTGTAGATCTAAACCAATATAATACAAACTGCAATGTCAAATATCTTAAGATAAACATGCTGGAAACAATAATAAAGGTGCTTGTGACAAATCCATGACTGATTCACTTGAACGGAAGGATGACGAGGGTCCTAGTTTGGATGGAGGATCGGAACATGAGGAGCCTTTGGATGTTGATAATTGTAATTCGGATTCGTCTAAAGAGGATAACAATGATTCTGATTCGTCTAGTGAAATGTCATCAACTAGTCGGCTTATGCGAGAGGTGGATGTTCGTGGGGTGGATAGTGATCATGTGGACTCCTTTGAAGAAGGTGAGATCATTGGTGAATCGGTCGTGAATGATGATGGGTGTGTCAAGGATTGTATGGAAAAGCAATTGGACGATGACGTTGAAATAGATATTGAAGATTGTATGGTAGTAATATGTCTAATGTCTCTTTGGAAGTTAATCAGAATACTAGTATCCCAGAAGTTGCAGAAGATTTGTCCTCTCTTAACAGAAGTAGTGCTAAGGCAGAACGATTAGCACATCATAATAACGGTTTGGATGATCTTGATGTTTTGTTATTTCATCAATATAAGTTCCGGGTTAGGCCACCATTTACACCCCCGGGTACTGATCTAAACCAAGCTGATGAGTCTTGTTCTGCGTGGCTTGATTATGTTGGTCCTCTAATTACCGACGAGCTAGATTCCAAAAAACGCTTGAGCTATAGAGACCCCGATGGGAATGTTCAAGGGTCGTTCTCTCTCGCACAATTACATAGGTGGAAAGATTATTTTCCTAGCGATTTAAAGATTTGGAGTTATTATGGCAACGTAAAAGAAACTATTCTCCTACACAGTGCCTTAAAGAGACGAACAAAGGATGTCGGTTAGATCTCTTTGCATTTGTGGTATGATGCAACGGGTGTTCGGCTTCGTCCATAGGAGGTCATTTGTTTGGCGTCAGGTTGGGATCTCCCTTCTGATTTTAGTAGCCGTCGGTATTTTGCGTGTTTGTCTTGTATCATTAGAAATTATTATGTTCCTTCTTTCTTTTGTCTGTTGGATAGATTTGCGTGTGTCTTGTACTTGCTAGTTTCTTACTAGCATTTTTTTTTTANTCGGCTTCGTCCATAGGAGGTCATTTGTTTGGCGTCAGGTTGGGATCTCCCTTCTGATTTTAGTAGCCGTCGGTATTTTGCGTGTTTGTCTTGTATCATTAGAAATTATTATGTTCCTTCTTTCTTTTGTCTGTTGGATAGATTTGCGTGTGTCTTGTACTTGCTAGTTTCTTACTAGCATTTTTTTTTTATAAAATTTTAAATGTCGTTCAAAATAT
The DNA here is from genome assembly GCA_014162995.1 of Artemisia annua. Taxonomy (NCBI): domain Eukaryota; kingdom Viridiplantae; phylum Streptophyta; class Magnoliopsida; order Asterales; family Asteraceae; genus Artemisia; species Artemisia annua. Next base: position 4,342 of record LBNU01018078.1, on the reverse strand, counting down.
ATATATATATATATATATATATATATATATATATATATATATATATATATATATATATATATATATATATATCTCTTAAATTTTATTTTAACAATTATAAATAATTTTAAACAAACTTCAACTACAAAAATAATTTTAATACCTTAATAAAACATTAATTTTGTGAATAAACTAATCTATATATTTTTATAAATTAATTTTAACAATTATAAATAATTTTTAATTGACTCCACTTAATACCTTAACAAAGTATTAATTTTATGAATAAACTAATTTATATATGAATTAAATTTATTTTAACAGCTATAAATAATGTTAAAAAACAATTTTAATTGGAAGTGGACTTTTAACTACAACGCATGTCATAGCTAAAAGGATGGCGGGATTTTTTTGCACTTCGCGGGCATTTAATTCGGGCCAAAATCAAAAAAAATATTCATTTACACTTTTTGCTACAACATGGTGTCATAGCTAAAAGGGGCGGCCCCACATTGAGTATCTTGACCAAATAATGTTGAAAATGGTGGGACCCATTGCACTTTCAGCTACAACATGTGTCCTAGCAATAAAATGTCCCTAGCCAAAAGTCCTATTTGGTGTAGTGTAACAAGATAAAACATGGATCATCTCTGTGGTTGTCAATCCGGAATAAATGATTAAGCTCGATCACATGACCTTATTGTGCCTCCCCGATGTACACATTTCTCTATGGTTTTGAGCAATTGTCTATTCAGGGGAACAAGATATCACCATCTTTATTTCATCAAATGCATTCCAGTTATCTTACAAATCATCCCATGATGGTTGTGAACTCATCGGAGTCAGCATAACAATGTGTACATGAAGCATTAACCAGAAGCACTTTGACTTAAATCATATCAGCTCGAATGAAGATGTCGATAAGCAATATCATCTCACATTCCAAATGCCTTTCACATATTTCTTCCCACTGAAAGCTGAAGTAATACATACCACAAGTATCGAAAGACCACTTCCCCCACGTAGTTGGAATAATACACCAAAATAACGAGTTAAAACACTGATTGTCTCTGCAATTATGACATTTGTCTTCCCGGCATAACGTCAATTATGACGAAGTATAAAGCTCATCATGTGTACTCGTTGTGCGTTCCGATGTATGTCTCCTTCCACCTTGCTGGTTTTGATACCTCAGAATCAACAACACATTTTTGCACAACAACTTGAAATTTTGTGAGAAGAACAACATTTGCTTAAATGTATCCTGTGAGAATCAACTGCTACAGAAACACTCTCTGACTATCATTATCAACCCTTATATTCAGTCGGCTATTGCTATGACCACATTATGACGTAAACCCGATATACCCAACTTGAAAATGAAGTAGAATTCCCCGTTCTTGTGACTTAAACTTGCACCAATGTATGACAAAGAGCGGTGTAGAGACTTCATACAACATCGAATCCCTAAGTACTTTATACTCTTCAACCAACCAACCATCAAGTATAAGACGTACATCACCTCTTGAATATCGACAACTTCGTGTGAGTTGTGACACTGAATGTGATAGTTATTTTGTGGTAAATAGAAGAGAAGAATTACCAACATAACTAGATATCAAAGTCATCGTCAATGTAGAGATTAAAGGCCCGAACAAGGATCCCGAAGATACTAAGTACACATACCCGTAAGATTTTACTTCAATCTCAAATAAACAATACCAAGTAAACTCTTGTGATCACTATGCATTCCATGTCCAAATACTTAGCCGACATTTTTCCTTATATTCTTGTGGTTGATTTATAGAGTGCACATTAGAAGGAACAACAATCCGTGAAGAAGGGGATTCTTCAGAGTCCGGTTTTGGGAAAGGAATACCAGAAGACGAATTATTATTCATGTGCAGCTTCAATATCATGATAGTCATCATCAACACCTTGAGGAATAACTGGAGATTGGGTTTCGTGAGTAGTCTGAGAAATACTTCAAACTGGTGCATCTTGATCAATGAGATTGAAGAAGGTGAACTAGTTGAGTCAGCAGGAACCGGATGATCAACATTCGTAGAGGCATGGAAGTATTCATCAAATATAAATCCCAGTCATCCTTGGTAAGTAGAACATTTGGTGTTGGTGGAGAGTCGAATGATCATACTTCAAGCATCAATCATCATGTAGCAAGTGAATAAAAATACACTCAATCATGTAGATTATTCACACTAAGTTTGCCATTTTTGATTTAATACGCACAAAAACCAAAAATTGCATACAAAGTAAGTGAATAAGCATACACTCAAAAATTTCATAATAAGTTTGCCATTTTTGCTTGAGTAGCAAGTGAATGAAAAATACTATCAATCAAGTATTTCATTCACCCTTCTCCCCCTCAAAAATTGCAAACGAGGTTGTAATTTTTGATTGACCAAGTGTATAAGAATTCGATCACAGATAGGTAGATCCACTTGATGAATGAACGAACATGGAGAAAGGATGAAACATGTTGTTGAAGATGATCAAAACCAAGAAGATTTCTCTTCTTCCGAAGATAAGGCGCACTGAATCATACACCTTTCTTTTCTTTGATGAACGGGGCCTGAAGTGTTGTCAGCAGACACCATAATGATGAAATTAAGAACCGAGGCTTGAACTAAATTGTCCAAACGTCATATTCATTGAAGAACGAGGCCTGAACTGAAGTATTCAGACGTCATAGTCGTTGAAGAGCGAGGCCTGAACTGATGTATTCAGACGTCATGGTACACATACATCAACATTGACATTCCAGACCTCCTGAAGCAGGAGATATGCTTGCATTAGGCCTCCAGACTTTGAGTCTTCTCATGTAGTGAATGATTGATGTACCTGCAACTGAGTAAGGACTACCTGCACTAACATCACAAACTTGATTGCATATATATGGGTTAGTGACAACAGTATCCAAACCCTTGGGGGTTTCATGGTCAACCATGGCATTGCCATCGGTAAGCAGCTTTCCAGTAGGTATCCACTTAAGTTCAATATTCTTAAAATTCTACCAGTTAGAATCCACTTATGGCAAGGTCTAGGATTATTAAGCTTCTTATGCATAGTGGAAGGCTTATCGATGTTCCAAGTCTCAAAAGATTTAGCAGTTGGTATCCACCTAGGAGCAGTTTTAGGTTTGTTTTGCTTCATATGCATTCTAGCTGATTTACTATAACTCCTAGACTCAGCAGGTTGCACCGTATCAGTGTTCCTCAATAAACAAGGAGGCATCATACGAGGTTGTGAACCTAAGATACCATCCTTATGAAGTAGTGCCCTTTTCCTAGCCATCTCTAGATCATTGTTCTTAACCAAGACATTTATATTGTAAGAATCTCGAATCTTAATGCTTGGTTTTGACTCTGTTTTCGAACTAATCCTAGAGGAGCTGGGAGCAGGAGTGGCTACATGTTTTGGTTTAGCAGAACTAGAAGCAATAATCTTAGGTAAATAATGTGGAGTGACTGGTTTAGTCAAAACTTGTTCCGCATCAACTTGGGAGGCAAACCGTGTTTTTGAAAATTTTGGTCGTTCAGATCTATACGCAGTCGGTTGTCTAACAACTGATTGGTTTCTATTCGATTGTAAACCTGGTTTCCCCAAGATTGATGGTTTTGCAAACTTAGTGTTAACACTATTCCCTGTTGCTTTTCTTAGCTCGTTTTTTAATGCTATAATTGTGAAACCCTTATTCATAAGTTGAGCTTTGAATTCATCATTTTTGCCAATCAAAGAGGTTGTTTGCTCAAGATTCTTAGTTTTCATTTCTTTGATTGTCTCGTTAAGATTTTTACAATTCATTTTCAAAGTGTTCCTAGTCTCAAAAGATTTAGCAGTTGGTATCCACCTAGGAGCAGTTTTAGGTTTGTTTTGCTTCATATGCATTCTAGCTGACTTACTATAACTCCTAGACTCAGCAGGTTGCACCGTATCAGTGTTCCTCAATAAACAAGGAGGCATCATACGAGGTTGTGAACCTAAGATACCATCCTTATGAAGTAGTGCCCTTTTCCTAGCCATCTCTAGATCATTGTTCTTAACCAAGACATTTATATTGTAAGAATCTCGAATCTTAATGCTTGGTTTTGACTCTGTTTTCGAACTAATCCTAGAGGAGCTGGGAGCAGGAGTGGCTACATGTTTTGGTTTAGCAGAACTAGAAGCAATAATTGATGCGCGTGGATTGCAACACGCACTACGTTTTACCTCTCGAGGGATCTCGAGAAGCTTGCAATCCCCACCAGGCAGTGTACCTGACCGATGTAGTATAGTGTAGTGGCAAGTACCGGGGGATTGATCGTTCTCTCGCAGGGAATAGTGTTCGTTAGGCTAAAAGCTA
>LBNU01018072.1:12466-24109 GCA_014162995.1 Artemisia annua | reverse complement strand
GAAGTTTTTTTTTTTTTTTTTTTTTTTTTTTTTTTTTTTTTTAAACAACTCAATACAAAAGACAAAAAAAAAAAAAAAAAAAAAAAAAAAAAAAAAAAAAAAAAAAAAAACAAACCAAAAAGTAATGAAATATACATATTCATTAGTGGGTGCCCAAATAGACCTGCACAAACTTTCTAATCAAAGTGTGAAGAACCATCTGACACAGCTTAGGAGCCACAATACACGTAAGGTCAATTGAATATCAGCCTACATAACTCACAATATAAGTCGTACACATTTTCATTTCAATGAAAGATGGTGGATTAAAGGCCAACTCTTTGCTTGTAATCAAAACGCGGATACAACCCTAAATTCACTAAAAGATAATGTTAATCATACGAAGATAACAACATAACATAGTCCATAGAATGACGCGCTTGAAGTTAATTGTCATTTCATCTTTGTACTTATATGTTAAAATATGTATTTAATAAGTCAGGGCATCTTTACATTTATTCCCATGATTGTTGATCCTCAATTCTAGCTCCCTCAAGATAGCTCAGCATTTCAATACATCACGTTGCACAGCATTGACGCAGGCACAAAGTCTTTAATACATATAACTATCAAGTTGCTAGAAACACCATATCTTCATAGTTACACACGGTTTATCGTTGTACTAGCAGTTTTATAACAAAAGAAGTTCTATTAGACATAAGAATCAAAGTCTGCTATCAAAGTTAAATGAAAATAAGTAGTACATGGTCAAATCAAAATGACTATAACTTGTCATTCTTGGACAAATATAACATCTATTCTGTTCATCGTAAATTATTCAAAGAAAGTTAATATATGCGTATGATACAAAATCGAAGCTCAGCATAAATGGAATTCAGTTTGCTTAATTTGTATTTCTGACAAGAGTACATTGGTTGTTGCTTTAAGGAGGCCCCGACATGGGATGGGTTGCGGTTACAGGTTAATTATAATGCAGGTCCTGCAACCACTGTATTAATCTACTTGTTTGGAATTTTATGAATAGTAATTGTTTGCATTAAACAATAACGCATTACCAAATACCAAAAAACTATATTTTAATCATTAATACCTAAATTTGTTTTATTGTAGGCCAGATTATGACTGTTCTATGCCTTTTAAGCGATATCAGGTCATTTTTGACACTTTGACCTCTGCCTCAACCCGCTACATACCTTTCTTTTTATTGAATCTTTTTGCTCTAACCCATTTGGAGATAAAAACATAACCAAATCAACCCTTAATCTTAAATGCGCCTATTTACATGTAAATGCGTAAAAACTCACTACATCATCTGTTGCTTTTAATTAAAGATAGAATAATACTATATATGATCGGAAGTAAACCTCATCTTCATATTCATTTTGAAATTGATTTGTACTAAACTTCATAATAAAACATCACGCAGATTTTACCAGTGGAAGCAACAACAGGACCAGAAGAGGTTTTGAATATCCTCAAGTGATGTGCAATTCACTAGATCTAGTAGTATAATGTAAATGGAATTCAGATGCTGAAGATTACTTCAATAACCTACCTAATTTGATGGGACAAACGTATATACGGGGCCCTATTAAATGCCTTACGTCTGCTGCCTAGAATGGTAGACAATAAGCTGAGACTCTATTAGTGAAAATGAAAAGAAAGACTGTGCTACCCAGTAACAACGCACTTCCATTTAAACGTGATGATGACTCTTATATGAACCTGAATCAATTACAAAGTAGAAGCCCCTGTGTCGGAAAATGTTGACAAAGTCAACATTGATTTGGATCTTGGCCGCGTGGGTCACAAGGCATCTATTGAAAAGTTGATATTGAGAGGTTCCGGTTAATCCGAACTGGACACTCATAGCACAATGGCTATTTGTATATCAAGAATCAAGATTTGACAAAGATGGAAGATTGAAACTTTAACTCACTGGTCGTGATCGAATTCCATATCATTATCTTTTTGAGCGTCACTATGGTCAGTATCCAAATGCATTTGTTAGAAGTACTCAAAGAGCCAAATGATATTTCATGTAATATTGAAAGAATTGTTTTTTTCCAAGTGTTCTAAACAACAACCATATGGCGTATCCTTTACAACTTAAAAAATACCAAGACACAAAAACAATTGTCTCTCAATATTACATGAAATATTCATTTTGCTCTTTGAGTACTTCTAACAAAATCATTTGGATACTACCATAGTGACTCAAAAGATAATGATATGGAATTCATCACGACCAGTGATAAAGTTCAATCTTCATCTTTGTCACAATCTTTGATTCTTGGATATATAAAATAGCCATGGCTTATGAGTAGTCCAGTTCGGATTAACCGACTCAATCAAATATCAACTTTTCAATAGATCCTTGCGTGACCCCGCCGACCAAATCCAAATCAATGTTGCCTTTCAACATTCCGACACCAGTGCTTGCTACCTTTTCTGATTTCTTCAGGTCATATAAAGAGTCATCATCACGTTAAATGGAAGTCGTTACTTGGCGTACACAGGTCTTTCTTTTCATTTCAACTAATGAGAGTCTCAGCTTTTTCTACCATTCTAGCACAAACGAAGCATTAAGAGGGCCCGGATATACTTTTTGCTCCATCAAATTATTTGGGGTAGGTTTATTGAAGTAATCTCAGCATCTGAAATTTCCATTTACATTATATACTAGATCTAGCTGAAATTGCAGCATCATCTTGGAGGATATTCAAAAACCTCTCTGGTCTGTGTTCTTCCACTCGCGCTAAATCTGCGGTGAGTGTTTATTATGAGTAGTACAAATCAAATTTCAAAAGAATATTGAAGATGATTTAACCTTCGATCATTATATAAGTATTCATTCTATCTTTATTAAAAGCAACAGATGGATGTAGTGATTTTACCCATTTACATGTAAATAGCGCATTTAAGATTAATGGGTTTGATTTTGGTTATGTTTTATCTCCAAATGGTTAAGCAAAAAAAGATTCAAATAAAAAAAGGTATGTACGGGTTGGGAGCAGAGGTCAAAGTGTCAAAATGACCTGATAGTCGCTTAAAATGCATAGAACGTCATAATCTGCCTAAATGAAAAACAAATTTTAGGGTATAATGTATAAAATTATAGTTTGTAATTTGGTAATCTTATGTTTATCAACCACATATCTATCATAAATTCCAAACAAGTAGATTAAACAGTTTGCAGGACATGCATAAATTAACCTGTAACCCAACCCACCATCGGCCTCCCTAAGCACAACCAAGTACTTTGTCAAGAATACAAATTAAACAAACTGAATTTCCATTATGCTGAGCATTCGATATTTGTCATACATACGCATATATTAATTTCTTTGAATAATTTACTGATGAACGAACTAGATGTTATATTTGTCACAAGAAGACAAGTTATAGTCCATTTTGATTTGACCATTACCAACTTATTTCATTTAACTTTTTGATAGGCATGACTTGATTCTTATGTCTATAGAACTTCTTTGGTTATAAAACTGCAGTACACCATAAACCGTTGTATACAGAACGATAATGTGTTTCTACAACTTGATTAGTGATATGTATAAAGACTTTGTGCTGCGTCAAATGTGCTGCACGGTATGTATTGAAATGCTGAGCCTATCTTGAGGAGCTAGAATTGAGATCAACAATCATGGAAAATAATGTAAAGATGACCCTGACTTATTAAATACATATTTTACAATAAGTAACAAGATGCAATGACATAACTTCTACGCGTCATTCTATGACTATGATTATGTGTTTATCTTCGTATGATAACATATCTTTAGTGAATTTGGTTGTATTCCTTTATTAAAAGCAAAGGTTGCTTAATCCCAATCTTTCATTGAAAAGAAAATTGTGTACGTCCTGTATATTGTAGTTATGTGCTGATATTTCAATTGACTTACGTGTATTGCTCGTACTGTGTCAGATGTTCTTCACACTTTATTAGAATTTGTGGCAGGTCTATTTGCACACTATGAATATGTATATTTCATTAACTTTTGGTTTTTTTTTTTTTTTTTTTTTTTTTTTTTTTTGTCTTTGTATTTGAGTTGTGAAAAAAAAAAAAAAAAAAAAAAAAAAAAAAAAAAAAAAAAAAAAACTTTCAATATTACATTAACTAGAAAGTGATTTTTATGGCCTAATTTGCAACCTACTTTATATACCAATGATTGATTGGTGATTTGAAAAAGTGAATGACGAAATTTGAAGAAAGAAAATGTATCAACTATATAGCTACAATAATTTATGCATTAAACATGTACTTAGGATAGATTATAGCCTAAAACATTACCTAAAAACTCATTGGTTCTTTGACACTTCTAGCAATTAACTCTTATAAAACTAAATCAAATAATCGTATAAATTCTTGACCAAACATTCAGATAACGCATTTTCCGGTGATTTTGGTAATCGTTTACATATTCTACAAATTAGACGAATACTTACCATAAACACGATTTTTAAACAGCAAGTTTGAAAATGAGTACCATCTGGCATTACAACAACTTTGCCGATTGCAGCTTGTATCACCTTTTTATTAAAGCAAAGGTGGCTTTAAACCCACATCGTTAATTTGAAAAGAAATTGTCGTTACCTTTATATAGGATTATGAGCTTTTATTCAAGTGGACTTTGGTGTATGTGCTCCTCCTGTGCCTTGTGGATCTTCACACTTTGATTAAAAACTTTGTGCAAGTCTATTAGGCACAACCAACGAATTTTATATAAATATTAATACTTTATAAAAACTTTGGCAAGTCTATAGGCACAACACGAACTTTATATAAATGTTAACTTTTTGGGTTTTTGTGTCTCTTGTATTTTTCAGTTGTAAAGGACTATTGATAGTGCTGAACTAGGGTTTTTATAGCACTTGAATTTTTTAATCTTTAATTTTAAAATTTTGTTTATTTCCTTCTGTATTTTAGTTGTAAAGATACGCGATACTTGGTGGTATGTTTAGAACATTGGAAAAAAAAAAAAAAAAAAAAAAAAAAAAAAAAAAAAAATCTTTACTATTACATGAAAAATCATTGTTGTTCTTCAAGTACTTCTAGCATTAAATCTTATCAAATCAAAATCAAACAATCTATATAATTCTTTGGCCAAACATTCAGAAACACATGTTCTGTGATTTAGGTAATCGATGACATATTTCTATAAATTAGTCTCATAAATTTTATTGATAAAAAGTGTAATATATAAAGACTTTTTGGATTACGTAGTTATTAATCAAATAATACTGAGAAAAATAATTATAATAACAGTAAAAAATGTTCAAAATGACAACAAAAGGGAAGATGAATATTGCTCGCATCAGATACGGAACTTGAACGTTGTTGGTGAAAGGGCCACTCACGCTGAAATTTTGTATTAAAAATAACAAAAACCATTTATCAAAGCGTATAAAATGTACACTCACGCCCCGCCCTAATGGGCCGACGCCAGGCCAAACAAAACAACCTAGGCCTTCAATAAAGGTAAGTGTTTCTTTAAATTTGCATGTTTTGAAAAGGTGGCATATAAAAACCTCGGATAAATGATTTTGAGGCACTTATTCCCCAACCACTTCAATTTCTGTTTAATCATTTATAGCACATGTATATGGTGACTGCATCAACCATCGGGCATCGTCATCTCGCCTTCGTATAAAGCATTCACTATCTTCACCAAACATACCACATAATACAGTAACACACACACAAAAGAAGAAGAAAAGTTTCAGTCAAGTTGGTAACCAAAACATCTCAAAAGTTGGTTGACTACGCATGAAGAGTTGGGGCCATAGTCGTAGCGGTGCACAACACGTGCTTGCTTGTGACCACGCGTGAGAAATCAAGCCATTACGGCTAGTCTTATGAATGCAATAGTGATTTGCGAGGTATAAGCAAGAGTCATTACTTGATTGACCTACAACGATAAGTTTTCTTCTAATTTTTTCGCCAGGTATTAGATGTATTAAACTAGCTGTAAAGGGATTTAGGAGAAGGAAAATTTGACAAATGAATTAAAACTTTTAATGTGGCACTGAGTTTCTTTATACCTTCATAGTCTTTTTTTATTGCTATTTTACATCTCGTGTATTTTATGTTTCGTGTAAACAAAACAACAACAAAACAAAAAAAAAATAATAAATAAAAAAAATAAAATAAAATAAAAAAAAAAAAAATCTAAAGCAAAACGACACTTATAAAATATAGAGATCTATGTTACAGACATATTTTTTAAATTGTAACTTCTATAGGAAAAATGTTAAATAGTTGGCATTTTTAAGGGAAAATTTTTATGCATATATTGGAAGCATAAGTTTTAACTTTGACTAAATTAGGTGAAAACAAATACAATATTTTACATATAAGTAACAAAGATGAATGACATTAACTTCTACTATACGTCATCATTCTATGGACTAAGAGTGTGTGTTAAACCGTCGAACTATATGTTGCTACTGAAAACAAATACAATATTTTACATATAACTAACAAATATAAATGACATTAACTTCTACGTCATCATTCTATGGACTAAGATTGTATGTTATCTTCATGTGATACATTATGTTTAGTAAATTTGATTGTATCACTTTTTGATTAAAAGCAAAGGGTTGGCTTTAATCCCACATCGTTCATTGAAAAGAAAATGTGTTACCTTATATAGTGAGTTAGATAACTGATATTCAAGTTGACATTGGTGTATTGTGCTCCTAGTTGTGCAGATAGATCTGCACACTTACAATTGCGAATTCATATGTATATGTTAACTTTTTGGGTCTTTTGTATTTTAGTTGTAAAGGATATAAGTATATATTTTAGTTGAAAAGGATATAAGTATATGTTAACTTTTTGGGTCTTTTGTATTTCAGTTGTAAAGGATATAAGCAAGGATATAAGCGATACTTGTGGTTAAACCACTTGGAAAAAAACATTCTTTAATATTACATGAAAAATCATTTGGTTCTTTGAGTACTTCTAGCACTAACTCTTATCAAAACAAAAATCAAACAACAATTTTTATAAATTAGTCACATAACTTTTATTGATAAAAAGTACTGACAACATGTAAAAATGTTGTTGAAATAACTTCTACCTTCAGCAAGAAAAAGTAGTACATCGCTCGAAATTCATCAAATTCAACCACAGAATAAGAACGATAAGAAAATATACACTGCTATAACTACTTGTAAATTCAGCATAAAAGTTGTACATCGCTCGAAATTCATCAAATTCAACCACAGGATAAGAACGATAAGAAAATATACACTGCTATAACTACTTGTAAATTCTGCATAAAAATTGTACATTGGTCGAAATTAGCTAAGAAACAGTTGATAATTTTGCTTAAATTCTCAAATATTATCATTGCAACTACCAAATCTTGTTTAACATAAGTTAGAATCTGCATTATTCTTCAACAACAGTAAATTATGGAACGGAAAACCTCAACAAGTCCTTAAATGCTAGCCTGCAGTTCGTTTAGAAGCATATCCGCTGCTTCTTCATCATTGCCGCCCACACTAACTTTAGCATTTTCGGCTTTTGACCCTGTGTAAAAGGGTAAAAACGACATATAAAGATCATCTTCAAGAACACCCACTTTTCTCAACACCTCAAGCAGTGCCTCCTTGCTCTTTTCGTCATTTTCTCGTTCACAAAGATTGTACAAAACAGAAATATTCATTGGCTGGTCTCCAGAAGCTCGAGCCTTCTTCAGCTAACGCTTTTTCTAGATAAGACAATGCATCAGAAATCCTACTTTCTTTTATATGACCTTCAGCAACAATTTCCCATGTACTCGAATTTGCTTTTCCAACATTCAGCATTTCCTTAAGAAAAGTTTCAGCTTTTTCTGTAAGCCCGTTTCTGACATACCATCCCAATAAAAGATTTCCAATTCTCGGGTCATAAGATGTCTTCATAGAAACCCATTCTTCATAAAGTAGCTCAGCTTCTTCAATATCATCCATCCTTATGAACCAAGAGATAACAGCACTATAACCCAAATTTGGTATATATGGAAAGATTGTTTTGTAAGATTCCCATATTCTTTTAACTTCTTATATACGTTTGTCCATCAAATTATTGGGTAGGTTATTGAAGTAGTCTTTAGCGCCTGAAATTCAATTTACTTTAGATACTAGATCTAGCTGAATTGCAGCATCACTTGAAGATATTCTAAACCTCTCGGGTCTGTTGTTCATCCGCTGGTAAATCTGTGGTTGATGTTTTGTTATGAGTTAGTACAAATTTCAAAATGAATATGAAGATGATGGTTAACCTTCGATCGTATATAGTGTCTTATTCTATTTTTACAGTAGCAACAGATGGGATGGGGTGATTTTTACCAATTTACTTGTGCATAAGCGCATTTAAAATTATATGGGTCAATTTAGGTTATGTTTTATCTTTAAATGAGTTAAGCAAAAAGATTCAAATAAAAAGACCGGATATATGGGTTGGGCAGGTCAAAGTGTCAAAATGACCTGAAATTCGCTTAAAAGCATATAACCTCGTAACCTCATATTTAGAGTATTAATGTTAAAATATAGTTCTGGTATTTGGTAATCATTATTAATTTATCAACACATTATCTGTTCATAAAATTCCTAAAAAGTAGATTAAATAGTGGTTGCGGGACATGCAATATAATCAACCTGTAAGTCTGTAACCCAACCCATCCATTCTGCCAATGTACTCTTGTCAGAATACAAAGTAACAAACTTAATTCCATTTATACTGAGCATTCCATTTTGTATTTATATGCATGTAGCTATGTAAATGCATATATCAATTTCTTCCGACAATTTACTTGATGAACAGAACTAGATGTTATACTTTTCACAAGAACGACAAGTTATAAAGTCATTTTGATTTGATCATGTATACTTATTTTCATTTACCTTTTAAGAGTCATGACTTTGATTCTTATTTCTATAGAACTTCTTTTGTTATAAATCAGCTAGTACACGATAAACCTGTTGTAACATGAAGATAATGGTGTTTCTACAACTTGATATGTATAAAGACTTTGTGCTGCGTAAATGTGCTGCAACGGTGATGTATTGAAATGCTGAGACTATCTTGAGGAGCTAGAATTGAGGATCAACAATCATGGGAAATAAAGTAAAGATGACCCTGACTTATTAAATACAATATTTTACATTTAAGTAACAAAGATGAATGACATTAACTTCTACGTCATTCTATGGACTATGATTATGTGTTATCTTCATATGATAACATTATCTTCAGTGAATTTGGTTGTATTCCGTTTTACAACAACGGTTGTAGGATATAGCTTGTATCATTTTTTATTAAAAGCAAAGAGTTGCCTTTAATCCCACATCGTTCACTGAAAAGAAAATGTATTACCTTATGAGTGAGGTTATTTTGCAAACCAAACAATGCTCACATACCAAGGGACACATCTCAAACGTCCATCTACATCTCATCCAACAGACAAGATAAAAGAACCGTTTCTTAAAAATACACAACAAAAACACGAAGGGGCACTTTTGTAAATTAACAACCTCACACTAATTCAACCAACTAAAATGAACCTACCTTTTTCTCCATCCAGATTCATTCTTCTTCCCCACCTCACTTTATCCATCCACACACACTAAAAACATACACAGCACATACTTTTACACAAATCAAAAGATACACACACACACACACATCAAAAATCATCCACAAATCGCATCAAAAAATTAAAGAAAAAGATGTCGATGATGTTGTTGAAGAACAAATCTTAACAATTAAGCTTGTAGATGAAGATTCAAGTAAAAAAAAGAAGAAATACAAGCTTAACATCACTAATTCAGGTGTAAAACACTTTATTTGCATATTTTAATGTTATCTATGTATAAATGGTGAAGGTTACTGTTTATATTGTTTATGATAAATATATTATGATTTTTGTTAAAGTTATTGTGTTTATACAGTTTATAAAGAAGATATTTTGATGATATTTTGATATTTGATGATTTTATTGTGATAAGTAAGCTTTAGATCGAGTATGTTGATGTTTATGAAGAAAAATGTTGATGATGACCTGTTAATGAAAAATCATATATGATAAGTTGCCTGAAAAAATTGTAAAAAATTATGTACTGCAACATATATGATATAAGCTAGGTTTTAAGCATTTATACTATATCATATATGATTATGTGCTTGAAAATAAAATACAAGCAGTTTGTGATCTTCTAGTGAGTACTACAAAGTTAGTTTTGTGTATAATATCATATATGATAATCTGCTTGAAATTCAACTTTTTTAACACTATAATATATCATATATGATAATGTGCTTGAAACTAAAATACAAGCAAGTCTGTCATCTCCTAGTGAGTAATTAAAAGCTAATTGTGTGTAGGTGAGTAATTAATAGTTGTGTGTATGATATCATATATGATAATCTGCTTCTAAGTTAACTTCTTTACCATTATAATATATCATATATGATTATGTGCTTGAAAAATTAATCAAATCTTCTTATTTGTATAGAGAAGGCTGTTTTCAAGGCATCTTGAACATTACAAGGATCCAAAGGCCCAAGAAGCTCATTGAAGAAGCTAATGAATCTTCATTTCACGTTTAAAATGTATTCTTTGTTTTTTCTTGTAATCTCTGTATGGAGTTTTGACGTCTACGGACGATTTTGTAAACCATTGGTACAATGTCTTGCTAATATGGTTTAACTTTCTTGGTATTATGTCATGATGTTTATATTGAAATAAAAATGGCGAAACATTTACAAATGTGATTTCCGATATTATATCTATTTTGTTTAATTTTTATTGCACACATTCATAATCACTTGTAAATAAATGCATTAGAATAGAAAACATCAAGTATAATGATTTGATAAATTAGTGATGATCATGTTAAACAACAACTCTTCCTGCTTTGTAACTCCAACAAGCTGCTCCATACCTTGTCGTTCTTTAAAGTCAGTGTCATTAGATTTTTTTGCACATATCTGTAAGAAAAAACAAAAAATGAAAAAAATGAAAACATAAATAAGTTGTTTCATGACAAAAAGTAAAAATTCACATATGATATCACATATGATATATCAAATAAAACAGAGTGTATGATATAGTATGTGATATCATATATGATACATCTAACAAAATAAAATATCACATGTGATATCACATATGATACATCAAACAAAATAACCTCGATTATAAACACATTAACCCAAGCTAAAATCATATATGATATACTTCATACCAGCTTAAATCAGCTTTTACCAGGAACTTAATTCAATTAAATGCTAAATAATAAGTTGTTCAGATCATAAAACTACCTAATAATACAACTTATTCACACTAACTCTACTCTAATTCATAAGCTTATTCATATAACTCTCTTCTCCTCTAATTCACAAGCTTATTCACATGAATAAGCTAAAAATGATAAAATAAAAAGATGTGATGAAAATAAGCTAATAAGTTAGCTTGTAATTCATCACAATAAACCCAAGTCACAATAATTCATAATCTTATTCATAACTCTCCTCTAACTTATAAGCTTATTCATACAAAATTTCATCTAATTCACACGCTTATTCATACAACTCTCCTTTCCTCTAATTCATAAGCTTATTCACATGAATTA